>PVIJ01022581.1:0-15824 GCA_004024925.1 Scalopus aquaticus
CCGCCCCACGCCTCTGGCCTGTACCCCAGCTTGTATGTATAAATAAAATAAAATCGTTAAAAAAAAAAAGATACCTGCACCCCTATGTTTGTTTGTTTTTTTTAAACAGCAATTTTTTTAAGGTTTTATTTTATTTATGCATACAAGCTGGGGTACAGGCCAGAGGCGCGGGGCAGCGAGAGGGTTCACCAGAGACAGAGCGGGGAGCAGAACAGGCAGATCAGAAATACACTGCTGAGGGGGCAGCGGGCAAGGCAGGAGAGGTCTGCCGCGCCATGTGGGATTCTCCCCGGCCGGGCGTCGAACTCGTGTCGCCCGACACTGCCGACAGCTCCACAGCGCAGCGCTCAACCGCTGCGCCACCAGGGAGGCCCTGCACCCCTATGTTTATTATAACACTATTTACAACAGGTAAGATATGGAAACAACCCAAATGCTCCAAAATAGATGACTGGATCAAGAAGCTGTGGTATATATACACAATGGAAGGCTACTCAGCAATCAAAAAAGATAAAACTTATACCATCCACAGCTGGAGGGGATTATGCTCAGTGAAATTAGCCAGAAGGAAAAAGAAAAATATCAGATGGTTCCACTTATAAGAGGAATATAGGGGAACCGAATAAGGGAGCAGAGAAAAATAATGATAACAAACAAAAAAACAAAATTAACAGGCAACTGTAAATCAGAGACATTCTGCAGGAGGAGGAGGAGGAAAGGGGCCAAAACAGGGGAGGGAAGAGCACAAGGTGCATGGGTGAATTGGTGGTGGGAATTTTATGGGGACTACACTCGAGAGGAGAAAGCATGCAGTGTACAAGAAGGAAGAATGATGTAAAATATAAATAAATAAGTTATCTTTACACTATACTATAGTATAGTAAGTGTGCAAAGCATTATGTCTAAAAAATAATGCACATACCTTAATTTAAAATTACCTCATTGCTAAAAAATGCTAATTGTCATCTGAGCCTAAAGCGAATCCTAACCTTTTCTGCTGGTGGACAGTCTTGAGAAAAATGCCTGTTGCAAAGTACAATAAAGCAAAGGAGACTTGCCGGTAAAAAAAGCAGGACCTTGTTTTGTCAACATCAGCAGAACTGCTCTTTTCTCATTAACATTATAATGAAACAATGCTATAATGAAAAGACATTCCTTGAGAATCTGCTGTTGTCCCTTCATTAAACCATTATCAACCCACAGCTTGCTAAAGTTTTAACCTGTCTCCTTCCACTTTTCATCGCCTTCATTGAGGTCCTCCCTCATTTTTCTCCAAAGAAAGAACCTCGGTTCCTCACACTACAGATTCAAAGCTCCTAATCTTTTTCCCTGCCAGGTCCTGTAGTGCTTATCAGCATCATTCCAATTAAGCTACAGAAAAGTATTACACTCTGAGGCAATGTTTCCTGACCTTAACCAAGAAAAAAATCCCCAGTAACAAACAGGATTATCAGTTCCTCTTTTAGAATGAATTTCATCCAAAATAAATGCAAAGCAAAATCAAAACTTTATGCCAAAGGGCAACTTTGTAACTGAAGCCCTCCCAGTCATTTTAAGGAGTCCACTGCAATGCACTGCTTTCCCCCCCCCCCCCACCAGGGGAATGTCTAAAATATGGATGCGATTTAACCTTTGTAGTAGTCATTTGAATTCTGTAAAAGATTTTTTTTTTCCATTCTAAAGGAACCAGCAAAAAGTAGACTAGAGAGAAGACTTGGGGTGTCCCCCCTGGAATCTACTCCTTGGGGTGGCTTGTGTTAATTAACTATAACTGGAAGAAAAAATTTAATCCAGAAGATCTGTGATGGGACTTACTGTGCTGGAAGGATGCCACACCAAGTTTGGAACTCTTGTCCAAAGATCGGATGAGAAAAAGAAAAGGGAGAGGGGAGGAACTATATGGACTTCCATTTTTAGAACTACTAAGTAGGGGAGATTAGACAACATAAAAACCTCTTGCCACAAACTAATTTAAATGCTGGATAAAATATAATGCATAGCTGAGGCTCAGAGAAAACAAAGGAATCTCCAAAGGCCCAAATGAAAGATGAAACTGAAAACGAGAGAGAGGTTACTCCTGCAGCAGCTTGGATGGGGGTGTTTGCCCCCATCTATGTAAACAGGGGATTTTATGGCCACAAGGGGACAGTAGAGTAGGCAGAGAGTAGTAAATGAATGTTGCACCATTCACTACAAGTCTTAAAGGGTTATGTCCTTGGGGAAAGGGAAGAAGTAGAAAATATCCGCCTACTGGCACAGGGAGACAAAGGAGCCTGTTTGTTTCAATCTAGGCTCTGGATCGAGATTTAAATAAAGTCAAAGCTGATCATTTCTCACCATGGATTATCCTCACATCAGATTGGGGCTCTAGTGTATTCTACTTCTGTGTTTTATAAATCATCAAGCCAGGGCATTAACATAGAATGTGGTTGTAGGTCAATGATACACTTAGGACTCCAGCACGCGCGCACACACACACACATACACACACTCCTGCCCATACCTCTGAAAAACACACCTTTAACCCAGGTTGCACAGGGGGCTGTCCTGGTGGAAAAACCAACCAACCAACAACACCCCCCACCCCCCGCCCCCGCCATGAGATTACAAAGGAAAATTCAGTATTTACACTGAGTCCCAAGCAGGACAGACAAATTGAAACCCACACCTTCACATGTAGCAAATTTCAAAACACCAAAGAGAATGTGAGAGAAAACAGTTTACCTACAAAAGAACAATGCTTAGGCTGACAGCAAAAGCAACATTAGAAACTAAAAACTAATGGAAAATTTTTTCAAAGAGCCGAGAGAAAATAAATGCCAACCTAGTTTACTTGTTGTGGTAAAGAACAGTAAAATGCAGACATTTGGGGGCATAGGAGAGAGCTCCCCACGGAGAAAGCCTTACCTAAGGGACTACTAAAAATAGTGTATTTAGGAGGTCTGAACTCAGAAGGAGAAAGTAATACTCAAAAAGCAATGGTGAACGAAGAAATCAGTAAACATATGGAAAAATCCAAAAGAGGATCGATTATATAAAGCAAGAAAAAAGTGAAACTAAAACTTTGGTTGACTTGTAAGCTAGGGCAGAATCAGAGTGAAGTCCATGGGCATGGAGAGAAGGGTAGAGCTGTTGATTCGCTTAGACTTTGTCAATTAGCATAGGTGTAATTAAAAATATAAGGGTAATCATGGAAATAACAGAATTCGAATGATTGACTCCTAAGCTAGAAAAGAGGAAAGTGGACAGAGGTCTGAGCCGAGAAAGGCAAGTCCACCACGACAGATGTGGGAGGAATTTCCCTCCCACACTGGCCAATCCAGGAAGAGGACACTTGTTTTTAGATGGCAATGCTTCCAGAGGGGGCCTTCAAAGGGACCAAGGTTGGTGGAATTACAAGAAAGCTGAGAAGCCTGAATAGAGGCAAAGGTGGTTGAGCTCAGGGGTACAAGAAGGGATGAATGAACTCGTGTAGCAAGCATAGGAATGCTTGAATTATGTGTGCTATATACTGCTTTCTGTTGATTATATTTTCCAAAGTAGCATGTATTTCTGATTTATTTACTTATTTAAAATATCAAGATCGTGAGCTGAAATCCCCACGTAAACAAAATGCTTCATCATTGTGAAAACATCATCAGTGTAACTAAAATATTATCTGGAGAAATGAGTATCTCCTATGACTACCGGGCTTTCTAATTCTGGCACAGGCAAGAGACTTTTTACTAAGTCATTTAAGTTAGCTATCTCATTTTTATTTTTTTCTACTACAAATACTACTTTTTCTCCATCACCATCCCTTGTATCCCCTTTCTCCCCTTGCCTCTTAACCCCAGAACCTTCACTTCATTTATTCATGTCTGCTAGTTTTTCTAAGTATTTTACCTTGTTAAATCATCTGCATATACTTCTAAATAATGTATGTCTAAATTAAATAATATACATACTACTTTTATATATAGTTTAAATATATATGTTAACATATTTAAAATTCAGGAAGTACAAAGAAAAATCCAACTTCTTCATGTAATTATAGGGTTAGAGCATCTCTACAGTTTTCAGCATAGGTCCTGATAACCTTCCTCTCTAGAATTTTGTATTAAATACACTGAGAGAGGAGATACTCCTGTACAGATACTGCTGTAACTCCACATTACTACTGTGAATGGAAATGGAGAAAAACAGAGTCATAACTTGGAGAAAGAGCCTGGAGCCATCTCTGTAAAACCAAGTATCCTGAACTGCAAATCAAGTCCACAAAGGCCAAATTGCCCAAAGGAGGTTAAATAAAAATCTTGCCCTGTTCCTACTCTCTTCCCAAAATGTGTTTTGTTAAATACACTAATTTCATACTTGATTTTCCTACCTATTATTGTAAACAACAGTTCTTTGCTAGGTCATTTGTGGTCCATTTATCACTTAGTTCATTTTTCTTATTAAACATTTAGTTCCCCAGCGAAATGATTATCAGTAATATCCTAACATCTGTCAGCCTCAATTTTTTCATGGTGTTACAGAGACAACTGTTCCTACTGCATGGAGTTACTTGTGTTATCAATAAGCATGTCTATTAAATGGCACTTGAAAGGTACTCAATTAATATTAAAGCCCTCCCTCTTTGGTCATCTAGAAATGGTCTGAAGCTGAATCTGGACAGTAGATAAGTTTTATTTGACCGATATTGTTTTAATTGGATTATTTGCTGGACTAAAAATCAGGAAATGTCGCATGAAACCCAGATATGCAAAATCATTAAAAATTTCTTTTAAGATCCCCTCACCTATATTCCCATATGTCAGCAGCTGCCCCATGGGATGGAATGAATTCTCCCAGTGGGTTCCTGTCTCCACAATTGCCCTTGTCTCACAAAGGGCCACCCTCATTTGTTGGGTCTTCTGCCAGCTCCCTGAAGGCACTTGATGTTGACGCTAATCTTTTATTTCCTATCTGGCTTACTGCTTCAAATAATTTCTCAAAATCTCAAATTTATGATAAAACAGTTTTATTTAAATGCAGATAACTCACAAAATATCCAAAACTAAAGTCTCTACTATGGTTAATATTTCATTTTCACCTAATAACCACATTGACACTATCAAATATTTCATCATCATATTAATAATTAGCCCATGATTTATGCAAGTTGCCACTGACTTAAAATTATCCTAAATTTTCTTTCTAGATGTTTCTGCCTCTATCCTATTTGTGAAAAATTTCCTCCTAGTCATATTCTGCTTCAAACTATATAATATCACAAGACAACCTCTAAAATTACAATGATTTCAACAGTCTTAATTTTTAGCAACTCTCCAAAATGTAAAATAAGAGAATTAACACATATACCTTTGATTATTGTTTGCTTAACTCATGAGGCAGAGTTCTTTCTGGGCTCTTGGTTCTGATGCATTTCAGAAAGTGACTTAGTTTTAAATTTTTTATCATCATTACAACCCTTTATTTTTAAAGCAATTATCTATTTACAATAGATTTCATACAAAAAGACAAGTAGCTGGTGTTTAATTTTATACTGCTGGCCTATTCGCTTTGTTTTAGCCAGAGTTTGGCAGACTTCACTAGAACAAAGTGAAACCTCACCCTAAAACTTTTAACACTTAGTCAAAATACACTGGATTTTTGCTCTGCCAAAAAATCTCTCCTAATGTTCTAATGCAACTGAGCTGTGGGAAAGAATATATACAACTCTTTTCTCAAAGGGATCCAAAAGTATTTAAAATTCATTTCTTACCAATAATTAAAGAAACTAAAGAATGCATCAAAAGCACATGGAACATTTTCATGACCCTTGGTAGGGGCTAAACCAGTATTCAAAATTTAAAGTTACTTTTGAGTGAACTAGAAAATTATATTTTCTGATTTAGTGATTAAAACTTTCAAAGGCCTTTTCCTATCGCCACTCAAAATTTTGTATTGCTGTCCTTAAGAGTTTCATTCCAACCTTCTTTCACTTCCACTTTTCTCAACTTTCTACAAAAAGTATATGGGTCCTTCAGACCTTCTGAATCTTTCTCATTGTGTGATAATGCAATATGATGCCAAATTAACTTATCCACTATTCACTACAAGGTGGAAAAGAAAAGTTTTACAAAATAAAAATTTACTTTAGGGCCTCCCTGGTGGCGCAGCGGTTGAACGCTGCGCTGTGGAGCTGTCAGCAGCGACCAATGTGAGCTCGATGCCCAGCCGGGGAGAATCCCACATGGTGCGGCAGACCTCTCCTGCCTTGCCCGCTGCTCCCCTCAGCAGTGTATTTCTGATCTGCCTGCTCTGCTCCCCGCTCTGTCTCTGGTGAGCCCTCTTACCACCCCACACCTCTGGCCTGTACCCCAGCTTGTATGTATAAATAAATAAATCTTTAAAAAAAATTTACTTTAGGCAGCTATTTGTAATTAGTTGCCTAAAGTAAATAACTTCCTAGTCATTCATCAATTGTATATACATTTTTGTCAGGTAAAGTGGCCACTAAAAAACAAAAATTAAAAAAAGGGATCTTGCACTCAGTCGGTAGTGGGCATGAAATTAGTGTCTGCCGTCACTAGCAGCTCTCTTTTCTGGTTTTGGCAGGCACTTTGGTTTGTCACTGAATCACCACTCTTTGTAACTTACCCCAGTCCCGCTACTCCCTGCCTCACCCTTCTCTCATCCAGATTCACGCTGCCTCACCCCTAAAGCCTTTCATTTTGCAGCCCCCAGAAAAAAACCCAGAAATGCTGAATCCAGGAATATAACAGCTTAACAATTCCAGGAGTTGTGTGCCATGGGGGACCACTTCAGATCCTCCCTAACTTGGAAACTGAAAATTCCTGTGAAGATTCGTGGCATCCAATGGTACCTTCTCACATGTACAATATAGATTTGTAGATGAAGAGCCATGGACCCGCCCAGAAAGGCATGCACATGCAGAGGGACAAATCTGGTATAATTAGTAAGGAGAAAAGCACAGAACTTTCCAATACATTGAGAGTCACAACTTTACAGGAGACACTCTTTATCAGGGGCAATGAGGATTAATAGTTTTTCATTAAAAACTGGCTTAGAGCATGGAGTCTTTTAAAAAATGACAGCGAAAACTTACATTTTAACTTAAAATATATAAACGTGAGTTAAGATGTAAAGTTATTTTCTTTTAGATGGACCAACGGCTTGTGGGTTGTCTCGCCTGTGTAAGCTAAACCCATAAAAGTATTGCCTTCAACTTCCAGTTGGGGTGCTGCTGAAGAGGAGAAAACCCTTGAGGGCACTTACAAAGCAAAAGGAATGCATTTCTCTGCAAAATTTTTACAGTCTCCTTTCTGATAGTTTACAACTGTCATGGTCACATAGAATTCAAAAGCAGCTTTTACCAGCAACTCATCAAATCTTTTCAAAGTAATGGTGTTTGGTTGTATATTAGTGTCTTACTGCTGGTGGTGATTTTAGCTTTGATTCAGCTTAAAACAACACCCACTTACTATCTCATAGGTCTGTAGAGCAGAAGTTGGTTGGGCTCAGCTTAGGGTCCCCCAAGCCTGAATTTGAGATGTTGGAAGAACTTTATTCCTTACTGGGAAGTCCTGGGGAGGACTGTTTCTGGAATCATGATTTGTTGGCAGAATTTAGTCCATAGACGTGTTAGAACTAAGGTCCCTGTTTCCTTGCAGGAAGCTGGCTGGGGTCATTCTCACCTCCTATAGGCTGTCCACATTTCCTGGGTTTAGTGTCCACTCTCAGTCTGCAGAGTCAGCAATGGAGGGCTGAGCCTTCTCTCACTTCTATTTGATTTCCCCTTCTGCCTCATCTCTCCTGCCTCCTCTTCCTCTTCGGCTTTTAAGAGCTTATGTTATTACTTTGAACTATCTGGAAAACGCTGGCTACTCTTTCTATTGTAGGTCAGCTGGTTAATAAACTTAATTTCATGTGCAAAGTCCCTTTGAAGCAATACCTAACTTAGTGTTGGGGGTGGGGAGGGAAGGAAGAAGGAGACTAGAATCCTGAGGGTAATCTTTAAATGTTCTCTAATCCAAATAGAATCAATAGTTCTCTCCTTTCATACTCATATTCTGCCAAGTTGAAATATAGCTGAAAACACAGCAACTTAAGAGTAAATATTGATTTTTGTGGTAAAACCATTGATAACAGATTACCTTCACTCACTCAAGACAAGTTGAAAAGCGTCTAACATTTCTTGTGTTCGCAGGTGCACCCACTTCAAAATGTGTAATATTCTTGTCTCATACTTTGAAGCAGATCTACAAATAACACTGGTCAACAAATTTTTACAAAAGTCATGTTACTAAAATTAGTCATTTCCTATCAGTTTGTATGTGTTCAACACAAATATGACAGTCAAATTCTAATTTTGGCTCTAGTTTTTTTTTGTAATCTGTAATAAATTGATGTTTACATCACGAAATGCATGCCAGTAGTAATAGACCTATGGTTAATACCTGTAAAAACATTAAGTCATAGACTCCTTCTTAGATTTCTTCGCTTGTCTCTTGTATAGCTGTTCAGGAATAGAATAGATGGAAGATGGTTTCCATTGTGCGAAAGCACAGCCTTAAGACTCAGTTTCAAAGAGTCTAGAAATAGTCTCCGTTCTTATGGGTCATGAGTGATTTCTAAGGCATTCATGAGGCCCTCAATTTCAGAACAGAATACCAGAGTACTTTCCTTTCTGAAGAAAGGCTCCAACTGTTGGTGGCGCTTTCGATAGAAAGTAATTGTGACATCTTCTTCTAGAAGATTCCATTGTTGGAGTCTTGATCCTAGCAATTCTGCCTTGTTCTCGGATAAGTCCAAATCACAAACCAGGCCATTTCGTTCTTCCTGTGTTAGTCTGTGTGGGGTTGATGATGCACCACAGTGAAAATCTGGATCACTGCATGCTGATGGAACAGGAGAAGAACAGGTCGGCTCACCCTTGTCCTCATCAGATGAATCAAGAGAATATTCTGCTGGAGGTTCTGGAATAGGAAGTCCCTCACCATGTGGAACTGGTCTCAATGCAGACGGAATGTTTGGGTAGACTCTTCTTGACTTCTTTTCCTTCGTTACTCCGCTGGAAAGAGGAGGAACCAAGCAGAAGTGACAGTCTTTTATGTGGTTGCTTGGCTCTCTCCACACCATGGGGATTGCAAATGGCATTGATGGTCTTTTGCCATTTAACCACTGTGAAAGCTGTGTTGTACAGGTAGCACAGCATATATGCAACCTTGCATCCGAAGTAAAGATGATAAGCCTTCTTCACTTGAGAAGTGATACTTTTCTTCTGGTTGGCAAATGTCACTTCCCCACAAATAGAGCATAAATTGTCCATGCTATTAACGCACTTTCGAGGCATTACTGTTCTGTATTGTGCCTAAATGGATAAAATAATAACAGTTCTATGTAATAGCAGCTTCAACTGTCTTGCACAAAGTCTGAACTATTTTCAATGCTCAACCTTTCCAACAGGGCTTTATACAGTGCACTGCTGACGCCAGCTTACTTCAGCAGCTGCCTGGCAGTAGTATGGCATTGCATCAGAAAATGATGCAATCAACTCTGGATGATGTGTCCATGATGGTATTATGCAATTTGATGCAATATTACACCATTCTAGGCTGATTTAGGATGTTGTTGCAGTCCTACTGGATAAATTGACACGGTGAAACAAATAAAATGAATTCTATGAAATATCTTCAAAACGAGCGCTAATAAAAAATTTTCAGGGTTATATTCATGTTCAGCACACCAAGATACTACAGATTAGGGCCTTTTTAAGTCAGTAACACTCTCACTGTTGACCACTGTAATTGAAAGTGGCATTATTTCTCTTTGTTATGGATAAGAACAAAACCACAAACATTTCTCTGTGCCCTTCTGGATTTTATTCATTATTTGCATACTGTCCAATGCCATAGAGAAGAAAACATGATTTTTTAAAAAGATGGATAACCCATCTTCTTCAAAACTGTGAAAAGTCTTTGCCAAGCAAACTTTGATGGGAAGAAAATGGCCACCTCAGGTTCACAGAGGCAGCTTGGAAGCTCAGCAGCCAATCAATCATTCCACCTTTTCCAGGGTGTGTGCATCTTCATCTTCCTCCCAGCCAGGGACTTGCCTTTCTCTTCAGATTTTGTCAAACTATAGTGGTGGAATGTTGTCAACCACACAAAGTAAGACAGATCAAGAAGTGCTTATCAAACTGGAAGTAGAAGAGAGAGAGCCTAAGAGAAGAAGAAAAGGAAAGTCAGTTCTCCCAATGACTCTACTGGGGACATTTTGCTGACAGCTTGCTTTATTAGGCAGATAGTTTTGGTCATATAAATGAAGTAAATCTTTCAGTTCAAGGCCTGAAGTCACCAATGCACTTCTGCATAAAATGAAATTGAACTCCCAAGTTTATGTTTTGCCAAGCCTATATATTTGGAAGAATAACTTAGAGGGATGAAGTTTCAAACTGTCCACTGCTGAAGCTTATACTGCTACAGGCTGGTACTGCGAGTGACAAAGCAGCAGCTTTCTGGATTTCTTTCCAGGAAGAAAACTGGAGTGACCTGAAAGCCCTCAGAATGCTTTTGAGTGCTACTTCTGCTCAAACAATCTCCAAGTGGAAAATGAATCTGTAATCCTTTCCTTGTTGACATAGACAGAGGAGTGAGGCCCATCTTGCCAAAGATGACTTCATTGACTTGAGAACAAAGGAAATGAAGTAACATGAATTCAACCCGAAAAGTTGTAGAGATTCATGACATTATTGATCCGAGCCCATCCTTAATTGGTCACTGATTCCATTTGTATCACAGACCTTAGTGAATGAGAATCCAACCCTCATTTCCATCGAAGCAAAAGTAAAGTCCGTTATATAATAATGTTCCTGTTAATCTTTTCCAAAATCACACCACTTCTTATTAAGCCAAAGAAGCCTCCCTGGAGGTTGTGGTAGACAGAATTTTAACATGGCCCAAAGTATCCCATCCCAATTTGTATAATTTCCTCCCCTTGAGAGCTGTGATGGGATATCACCTCTGCGATTAGGTTTCAAATCAGTTGTCTTTGAAAGGGAGTTAACTTAAAGGGAGATGATCTAACTGGATTAGAGCTAATCAAGTGAGTTTTGAAAAGGGACTGGGTCCTTTGTGAGTCAGAGACACATTCCTGTTGACCTGGAATCAGGCAAATATCCACTTCAGGAATGCCATAGGAAAGCCACGTGACCAGGAACTTCTGGTGGTATCTAGGAGCTGAGACTGTTCCTTAGTCCACAGCTAACAAGAAATTGGGGATCTCGGTCCTATAACTGGAGTTCTACCAATAAGCTGAATGGGTCTTGAAGAGAACCCTAGTCTTAGATGACTGCTCAGCTTTATGGTGCCCTGACTTCTGACTGAGAGAAACCTTGAAATATTACGTGGATGCTTCTAAAAAATATATATATAAAAAAAATTTAAAAAGACAAAGCAACAGGGACCTCCCCGGTGGCGTAGCGGTTAAGCGCTGCGCTATGGAGCTGTCAGCAGCGGCGACGCGAGTTCGACGCCCGGCCAGGGAGAATCCCACATGGCGCGGCAGACCTCTCCTGCCTCGCCCACTGCTCCCCTCAGCAGCGTATTTCTGATCTGCCTGTTCTCCTCCCTGCTCTGGCTCTGGTGAACCCTCTCGCTGCCCCATGCCTCTGGTCTATACCCCAGCGTGTATGTATAAAAAAAAAACAAAAAAAAACCAAAGCAACAGCATTTTTTTTTTTAAATTAACATCACTTTCAAGGGCCTCCCTTGTGACACAACGGGTTAAGCACAGCACTGTGGAGCTGTCAGTCAGCTGCAGCGCAAGTTCAATGCCCAGCCGGGGAGATTCTCACATGGTGCGGTGGACCTCTCCTGCCTTGCCCACTGCTCCCCTCAGCAGTATATTTCAGTCCATCTGACTGTTCTGCTCCCCACTCTGTCTCTGGTGAACTCTCTCACTGCCCCACACCTCTGGCCTGCACCCCAGCTTGTATGCAAAAATAAATCTTTAAAAAATAAAATTAAATTAAAAAATAAAATCACTTTCAAGGAGAATTAACTGCTTTTTTGTTACATGTGTACAACTTTTTTCAAGAAGTGGTCATTAGTTTTTGCTTGAAAACCCAAACTAGAGAAGCAAAACTTTTTTTGAGATTCTCTAATTCTCTAAAAGAAGGAAAAACATTTCCAAGGTAATAAAGTTACATGCGAAGTTTTATGTATATGTCATTCTTCTGGGAGTAACAGATACAGCTCTTGTTAGAGTCTCAGAATGGTCCATGATTCAAAAATATTTTGAACTACAGACAAAACTAGAAATCACATCCCAGTCTTCAGAATCCAGGTAAGAATCAAGATTGATGTTTTTCAATTCTTTGAGTGGGAACCCATGGGCAACATACATTTCTACTTTCCCCAACTTAAACCTTGCCCATTACCTCTCCTAACAAACTGCATTTTAGCATGTTTGATTTGTTTCTTATCACTGGTTGAGGAACTTAGGCCAATCCTCTTTAGATGAGCTTAGGTTTTTTTCATTTGAAAGGGTGAGTAGCATTAAGGATAACTTTTAAGTGAAAGCAAAGGACATATGAGATGTGCAGCTCTATTCATTTTTTGATGGATTTTTATGAAGAGTGATGGACATATATGGTGACTTCCAAAAAAGTATTGACAAAGCTTATCATATAGCGACAATGATCAAACACTTTAAAATATCTAATATTGAAGCAAATTCAAGAAAAAAACTACTTCTTTGAGTCACCTACCATTCATTGAAAAAAATTTTATTATGCAAAGTAGTCTTTCATACGTGAAGATACCACAACCCACACACATTCAATAGCGCATGTTCTTTGAGGTGTTATTTTAATAGTAGGAAAGAACATTTAGTGCTCATCTACCTACAACTATCAGTACAAGATCTACACAGACAGGATTTATCCATAAATTGGAAAAGAAAAACCACTAGATTCCATTTCTTTTATGACCATATCCTTATTAGCATATCCCTGTCCAACAGAATGAATTAGAAACTATTTGTGATAGTAATATTTTCTTTTTCTTAGTTCTCCAATTTCTTTAACTCTCTGTGCCATCCAGACACCATTTACATTTTGTTTCACCGACAAATCACTTCCAAAAACGTAGTCTTTCTAACATCGCTTTTAAAGAGGAGTTTATGATTCACAACAAAATTGAAAGGTACAAATATATTCCATAAACCTTTTTCCACATATGCATAACTTCTCCCATTATCAACATCACTCACCAGAATGGTCCATTTGTTACCAAAGATGAACCTACATGAACACATCATTATCATCCAGAGCCCATGGTTTACCTTAGGGTTCTCTAACTTATAATGACATATATCCGTTATTACAGTATCACACAGAGTAATTTCACTGCATTAAAAATCTTCTGCCTATTCATCCCTCCCCCTCTCCTGGCAACCACTGATCTTTTTCTTGTCTCCATAGTTTTGCCTTTTCTAGAAAGTCAAAATGTTGGAATCACGCAGTATGTAATCTTTTTGAATTGGAGTCTTTCACTTAATAATATGCATTTAAGTTTCTTCCATGTTTTTTCATGGCCTGAGAGCTCATTTATTCTAGGGCTGGATGACAGTCCATTGTCTGGGTGCACCACACTTACTTGTGCAGTCATATGCTGAAGGATATCTTAATTACTTCCAGGTTCTGATAAGGATAAAACTGCTATAAGACATCCTTGTGCAGCTGTGTATACAACTCCTTTGGGCAAATACCAAGGAGCATGACTGCTGGAGCAAATGTTAAGAGCATGTTTACTTCGTAAGAAACCACCAAACTATCTTCCAAAGTTACCATACCATTTTGCATTCCCACCAGCAATGGATGAGTCATTTTGAAAAAAAAATTTTATTTTTAATTTTTATTTATTTATGCATACAGGAACTGGGGTGAAGGCTAGATGTGCGCGGGGTGAGGAGGTGAGAGGATTCACCCTAATACAGAGTGAAGAGCACAACAGGCAGATTCAATGAAATACACTGTTGAGGGAGCAGCGGGCCAGACAGGAGAGGTCTGCTGCACCATATGGGTTAGCTCCCTGGCCAGGGATCAAAGTCACAGTGGCTCCAGATAGCTTGATATCACTGGGACTTTAACCCCTGAGCCAGGAGGAAGGCCCCAGCAATGGATGAGTCTTATTGGATCACTCCTCAACAGCATTTGATGTTGTCAGGGTTCCAGATGTTGGCCATTTGAATAGATAGGTAGTGGTATCTCATTGTTTTAATTTTCATTTTCCCCATGACACGAAGATGTGCAGCACCTTTTCATGTGCTTATTTGCCAATTGTATATCTTCTTTGGTGAGGTGTCTGTTATGGTCCTGGTCCATTTTTTATTTGGGTGGTTTGTTTTCTTAGTCAATTTTTAAAAAGTTCTCTGTATATTTTGGATAACAATCCTTTATCTGATAAGCCTTTTGCAAATATTTTTTTTGCAGTCTGTGGCTTGTCTTTTCATCCTCTAGGCAGTGACTTTTGTACAGCAGTTTTAAACTTTAATGAACCCAGCATATCAGTTCTGTCACGGACGGCGCATTTGCTGCTGTATCTAAAAAGTCACTGCCATACCCAGGATAACCCAGGGTTTTTCTGATGTTTTCTTCTAGATGTTTTATAGTTTTGCATTTTATATCGAGGCTTATGATCCATTTTTAGTTAATTCTTGTGGGCTGTATAAGTTTTTTTTAAGATGTAGTTATCCAGTTAATCCAGCACCACTGTATTGCTTTTGTTCCTTTGTCAAGGGTCACTTGACAATATTTGTGGGTGATAATTTCTGGGTTCTCTATTCTGTTTCATTGATCTATTAGTCTATTCTTTCTCAAGAGCACACTGTATTGATTACTGTAGCTTTATAGTAACTAAGTTGGATTATTTATGCTTTGCCTTTTTTTGGTTTATCTTTGTTTTTGTTCTTCTCCTTCAGTATCATGTTAGCTATTCTGGATCTTTTGCATTTCCATACACATTTTAGAATTAAGTTTTTAATACCCATGGACTAACTTGTTAGGATTTTGATTGGGATTGTATTGAATCATGGATCAAGTTGGGAATAACTAATAGCTTGAAAATACTGAGTCTTCTCCTACCCATGAACATAGAATATCTATTTAGTTTTGACTTCATCAAAATTTTGTATTTTTCCTCATAAAGATCTTAAATATATTTTTTAAGATTTATGCATAAGTTGGGTTATACTAATATAAAAGTTACTATGTTTTTAATTTCAAATCACAGTTGTTCATTATTGGTTTAAAAGAAAGTAACTGACTTTTATGTATATTAACCTTTCATTTTACAACTTTACTATAATCTATTAATTTCACAGTTGTGGGATTTTTTTGTTGTTCTTCCAGATTTTCTACATAATCATGTTATCTACAAACTAGGGTGTGGGGAGCGGCCGCACCCACAACATGGCGCCCGCTGTATGAGGAAGTAGGTCCGGCAACCAGTAAACAAGAACATGGCGGACGCGTGCTCGCCGTGTGATAGGCGCCCATCCGAGCGGTGCGCGCGTGATCAGCCCACTGATTGGCCTAGAAAAGGTTCCGCTTGCTTCTCATTGGTTCAGCATACATATATATATACATGTCTGATATACGCAATAAAGAAGAAGCTTCTTGAAGATTACCTCGGAGTCGTGTCTGTTCCTGCCGGACGGGAGCAAGCGCGCGACAGCTGGTGCCGAAACCCGGGAACGAAAACCCGCGGAACCGAGGTAACAATCCAAGGTAAGAGTACTCATATTCTGCCTAAGAGCAGGCTGCCTAATAGAGC
>PVIJ01022582.1:0-15836 GCA_004024925.1 Scalopus aquaticus
AAATCAAAACAACTATGAGATACCACCTCACACCTGTGAGGATGGCACACATTAAAAATGCAGGCAATAACAAATGCTGGAAAGGATGTGGAGAAAAAGGAACCCTTCTACACTGCTGGTGGGAATGTGAACTGGTCCAACCACTATGGAAGGCTGTATGGCGATTCCTCAGACTGCTAAACATGGAGCTTCCATACGAAAAGCTTTGTAATTTGAACTAATTCCCATTGTCTATTTTTACCCTTATTTCCCTTGTTGTGGGTTCGAATATCAAAAAAAAAATCTTTATCATTGATGGTGGGTAATGTGTCTCCAATGTTTTACGTATTTTATTGTTACAGGTCTTAAATTTTTTATATTTGTTTACTTTTGAGGTAACATTGGTTTGTAAGTCTTTTGCCTCAGTCTTTAATCCATACAAAATTTATGGATTTTTTTGCCTGAGTTTGTCATTACTACCTTTGTCTCATTTCCTGCCATTGTTTCTCCCTGTGTTGTTCTCTGTATTTTCATCTCTGCTTTATTCTTAACATGTTAACGCAAAGACTGAAAGTGATTTTTTTCTTGCTGTGGTGTGAGGTAAGAATTTCTAGAACATTCTGTTGCCTTTTGTAATCACTCAGGCTTGAGATCTTCTGTGCCCTTCTTAATGTGTTCTCCTGACCCTCATTTATAGCTTTCTGAGCTGCTCGGGAGAGTGAAGTTGAACCTGTGGCTGAACTTCTAGGAACTTCTTAAGCTTCTGGTTCATCAAGTTAGTGTTTTCCTGGGGAGTATCAAGGTCTTTTTCCAAGTAAGTTCATCTCCACCTTACAAAAGGCTTCAGAAATCTCCTTGGCAATATCTATATTGATATCAACAATCTTGATCTTTCTTTCAACCCTTCTGCAGCTGTTTCACTGTATCTGGGGAGTTCTGACATCTTGCCTCCAGGCCAAGCTACTGCTATTTCTGAGGAGCTCCTTTAGCTGCCAGCATTGATTTTCATCCTGCTCACTTACCTTCTTATTGCAGAGTGCTGTGTATGAGTGTATTGGTGACCTGTTTAATCTCTACTTGCAAAGCTTTGTCTCTTAAGCAGAATTCTTGTTTTCTTTTTTTTAATTACCTTTATGCCAATTTAGTTGATATATTATGTGATTCAATTTTTCTTTTTCTGTCATTTTAATTGTGACATGTTTCAATTTACAGAATTTTAGAAATAATAGTATGGCAAACAACCATATTTCCTCTTATATTCATTAGTTACTAATTGCTAGTATTTTGACATATTTTCTATTTACATCTATGTATGTATGTATGTATGTATGTATGTATGTATGTATGTATCCATCCTTCCATCAACATTGCTTTCCCATGATAGTTATCTAGCTATTGATATGCTCCAGAATGCATGTCCAGGAAAGGAGGAGGATCCCTTCAGCACAGTGAACGGACGCTATTTTCCCCATCCCCACTGACATGTAGCTGCCTTGGACTACAACTCCCAGCATGCAATGCTGACTGGGGCAGCTGGGAAGGAGCAAGGTGTACATCAAAACAGAGGTGGAACAAAGGAAGAAGGTGAGACATGTGGAGAAGAGACATGGAAGAAGAGATACATGGGTAAGAGACACATGGAAATGCTGCTTCTGGAAATTTTAACATTTTGGTGGAGACAATGTCTATTACTTTGACCTCATGGTGGATTACATGGCATATTTTGAATTTAAATCTCTCTGTCTATCCCAGTGTTTTGGAACCTGCCTAACCCCTTTCTCGTGGTTCCCATAAGCCAATGCCTTAGACTAGTGACAAGCTTTCAAACCTCACCCACTCCACCTTTGAACTGAGCCTATTTTTATGGGAATTTTCCCAGGAGGGGATGGGAAAGTTTTAGAGTTTAATTAGGAATCTGTTATTTGAAATTCTCTCACTCTCTCTCTGTCTCTCTCTTTTTCTCCACACCAGCTAAAGATCTCTCACACTTAGAGTCTGCTTTCTTTGCCCTTGTGCACAAGGATGGTTGAAGCCTTAAAATGTGCACAATTTTGGGGTCCTGGGTACCCCCTTGGTCACGTGGTTGCAGATACACAGATATACATATATCAATGGCATTTCTAGAGATATTTTTTATTTTTAAGATGGAGGGGGACATGCACCCAAATTTCTAGTGGGTGTATAGGGCAACTCTCCACAGCAAAGAATTACCCTTTCCAACATGTTAACAGTATTGAGGGGAAGGAGGGAAATAGATTTTTTAAATATAAAATATATTACGTAGTTTTTTGTCTCCAGGTTCCAGATTTTATGTGTGTGAATTTTTTTTTTTTTAACAGTATTCTGCAGCATGAATCTTGGAGATTATGTGAAGATCCTGTCTCCCAACAGTATCCTCAACCAATTATTTTAGGATCCATTTTGTGCCTGCATCAACTGTTAGGTTGCCTACAAAATGGTGACTTTCTCATTCTGTAATTTTTATAATTATGAGTTGATATTCTTTTCTAGAGAAGAACCTTTTATTATGAACTCATGTTATTTTATTACTATTCAAAATATTATATATTCTGTTAAAAAACAAAATCCATCAGAATATTAGAGTGCTAATAGACTTAATTAAAGGATTCATATAGACCAGCATTCCTTCAGCCTTCAAGTAGAAAGACACTGTCCCCTGCTGGGGGCCAAGACAAAGGGCCACTTTTTATAGTCAGAAAGAGGGCGGGGCAAGGTTATCCTCAAGAGAAAGATTACACCAGGTAAAGTTACCTTCTCTGTAGGATGGCCCTGGGTCTTATCAGGTGGATGACCTCACTGACACCCATCGGAAAGTCCAGATTGATAAGTTTAAGATTATACTTTTGGGAGCTGTAGAAACTGTAGGTAGGCTGGGTATTGAGGCTGGGGGGGACCGTCTGTTACCCCTGTGTTTTGGGTCTATTTTTTCTTTTTAAAAATAATTCCTGTAAGTAAATAAAGCAAGCACATGTGGAATTTCCCTGAGTTTCTCATTGGACAGAACCTACACCAGGTCTGCTGAACATACAAACAAATGCTGTGTGGGCATCTTCCTTTTGCTTCTCTGCTGTCTGGCTTGGTGGTATGGCTCACAGAGATAGACAGAAGTGAGGAAGGAGAGGGAAGTCACACATTTATTTACTTCCTATAGGGTTAATGTGAACTGATCCAACTGATGGTATAATTATTGCAGAATTATTGCATCCCCTGGTCTTGTTGCAGGGAAGGGTGAGGGGCACCCCAGAAGCCCCAAACCTGCCTCTTTTAAATATGTTCTGCCATCTGCTGCATCAAGACAAAACATACTCTAGTCATAGTGTAACAGGGTGGTCCCCAAGAAAAGGGGAGGTTCCAGGTTCCCTGCCCCACCCATGGGGGGGTGGAGCTGAGCAGGAGAGATAAGAAGCTGGAGAAGAGAGAAAAAGCTAGAGAGAGGAGAGTGGAGAAGGAAGGAAGCAGGATGGAGCCAGAAGAGGCACATGGAGCAGAGAGACATGTGAAGAAGCTGCACTGGCCTGGACTGTTTGAAGCAGACGTGGGTGAGAGACCCGTGGACAAGTGAACAGTGGCAACATTGATCTTGATTTTGATTTTGCTCTTTTCCTTTCAGACTTGCCTGGCTGTTTCTGACCCTTTTCTGTGGATTCCTGCCGGAAGGTGCTTTCCTGCTTGTGGCAGGCTTTCGGGCCTTGCTTTGGGCCATTTGGGTGGACTTTTATCCACAAGGGGATGGGTAATGTTGAGTGTTTGATTTGGAAACGCTATTCTTTGTCTTTTCTGTTTTGCACACTAATTGTATTAAAGTTTTTTTCTACTAAAGTTCTTATATATTTTGTCTTGATGCAGTGGATGGCAGAACCTATTTAGAGCAGGTAGGTTTGGGGGTTCTGGGGTGTCCCTCTCCCTGCCCTGTGGCAGTAAGACCTTCAATGGAAAGGGATTTTAATACAATTAGTGTGCAACAAAGAACAGACACTCATGTGTAAATGTCCAGCTAAAACAGAGTTGACCCAAGGCAGGGCCACTGAGGCTTGAGAAAACCTGCCACACATCTAAGGCACCTCGTGGAGGGAACCCATAGGAAATGGAGAGAAATGGCAGGTCAAGTCTGGAAAGAAAACAGCAAAATCAAGATAAAAGCCACCATTGTGAACCTCCCCACAGTTCTCTCTCCCACGTCTGTTTCAACCAGTCTAGGACCAAGAAGCCAGTGCAGCTTCTTCACATGTTTCTTCCAGGTCTCCTGGCTCTCCATCCCTCTCCCTTCCTTCTCCCAGTCTCCTCTCCAGCTTCTTCCTCCTCCCTGCTTAGCTCCACCCTTCCTCAGGTGGGCAGGGGAACTGGGACCTCCCCTTTCCCTGGGGACCACCCTGGTACGGTCTCAGGCAAGCAGAAGCAAAACCTGTCCACAGGCTCCTTCCAGCTGCAGGAATCTGCTGGTCAAGTTTCAGTCTTCTGAGATAAGAGCATTTAACAATGGTGCTTTGCATCTCTGCAGTGCCTTCATTAGCATGGAAATAAAATCCTTTTGACTTCCTTTAGTAACAGCAATTGCTTAAGTCAGGACAACCTAGAACTAGAAGTCTCTCCTATCCAGAGAATTTATTTTCAGTTCCAGGATGGAATATTCCAGTTTTTAAGAGGTCACCCTGTCTACACAGCTCTTTGTCTCCAGGCCCCAGTAATAGCAGTCTCCTCTTCTTTAGGCAAGAGGTTGTAAAAGTTTATTACCAGCCCCACCTGGGGTGCCTGCATTCTCCTGGGATCTTATACTTTCTCCTGTGGCTTCCCAGGCCTTTGTGAAGAGTCCTTTTGTTAAACTTGATTCATATCACCAAAACGGAGTGTGTCATTTGTTTCTAGCTGTGATCAGATGCCTTGTTCTTTCCCTTCTCTCCTTCACAGAAATCAGGCCGAATGAGGGCCACCTTGGAACCCCCAAATCTATATGCTCTAAAGAGGTTCTGCCATCTACCATGTAAAGATAAAGCATTCTCTTAGTGTGAAATAATTTTAATAGGATTAATGTGCATAGAAAGAGAAGAAAGTTAATATTTTTCCAATAAAACACCCAAAGTTACTCATCCCCTCATGGGCATATGCCTAGTCAAACAGGCTTGGCCCTAAGTGAGGCTGCTGAGGCTTGAAAGCTTGCCACAAATCTAAGGCCTCTTCTGGGGGAACTCTAAGAAAGGAGCAGAAGGGACCAGGCAAGCTGGGATGAAAGGAACAAAAAGCACAAATCAAGTAAAAGGCCGACATTGTCATCTTCCCCATGGGTCTCTCGCCCACATCTCTTCTACATGCCTCAATTCCATGTATCTCCTTCCATGCTCCGCAAGTCCCGGGTACTGTAATGGGACCGAGTCTGGTAGTTGCTGATAAGGAAAGATAGCCCCAGGAAAAATTGCTAAAAGGTTTTGCAGTTTGGGGTGGAGACTCTGATGAGAAATAAAAGGGACTGAAGAAGGAGGAGATTGAGTTGCCATGATATAGGAAAAAGAAGCAGTCGCCATGATGTGGGAATAGAAGAAGCAGTGGCAGGAAATGTAGCCGCCAAGAATGAGAGTTTGGAAATCTGACGCCAGAAGTTTTTGAGCCACCAGGATATAAAGTTTTGGATTGAGCCTTTTTGGAATCTTCAGTGACTTTGGGACTGATGTCATTTTTGGAGTTGATAGGTTTGAGAGCAGGGTCCTTGGGTTCACTCTCAGAAAGATTTTGCCAGAGCTCTCCCTTCAGCGGCACACAGCGAGTTTCTCCACAAGACAGAGACTTAGTTATATTTAAAGAACAGGTATATTAGGGAAAGGGACAGAGGACTAGGGGATGCTTGCAGCAACACAAGTGGGCAGGAAGAGCTGCCCCAAAAGGGACAGGTTTGCTAAGAGAGAGACCTGAGAAGGAGAGCTGCCTCTGCTGAGGGGGGTCAGTGAGGAGAAGCCCCAGCCAGGTGCAGGTCACGGGCAGGCAGGCCACTGCCCCGCTGAGGGACAGAGTTGGTGGAAAGGACACCTGCGTAGGCACAGGTGGGCACGCCAGATGCTGCCCGAGCCGGTGCAGGGATTGCATTGATACAGTCGTCTTAGTCAGGAGGGCTCCTCAGGAGGGGCCCATCCTCCTGGATGGCTTACTGTTGCTGATTCTCAATAACTAACCAGAACCTGAAATGGAACCAGAAATCCCACAATGGCTCAACCTCTATATCTTTGCCCTTTGCTCAGCCTTAGGCACTGGCTGCCTAGGGATTTTTGGTTATCAGTGGATTGATGGTCATGCTGATTCTTTCTACCCAGCCGCCTTGTGTGAGTCAGGTCCAGCCTTGTGATGCCTCTTTTATTGAGTCCTGTCTCCTCCGTCAGGACCAATGACTTTGGAGGCTTTGCAAGTAGCCGAGCCACAGAAACTGCTCCCAGTTTTGTTTTTACCACAGCCAAAGAAAAAATGCAAAGGCCCGAAGCAGGCACCTTCCTAAAATGTGTGAGTGTGGTCTGTGGGGCCGTCTGGCCGCTGTAATTGCTGTTTTCAGTGTTGCTGGCCTGGTGCTGTGCTGGGGCACCACGGCAGCTCCGTGAGCATCTCCAGTTGTGTCCTGTGCCATCCTTGTGAGTTGGAACCTGGACTACAGTTTGGCTGCTGTGCGTCTACAGAGGCAGGAAGACGCCATTTTATAAATGTGACCTATTTTTTGGAAGAGGAGTTCCACTTCCGCAGTGGCGGGAAGAATGCTGCCTTCATCGTTACTTTTTTGTCCAGTTTAAAAGAACTGGACATTGCTTTAAATAAGGCAAACGGCCATATTTTGGTCTCAGTAACTCTTTGATTATCCCTGTTTGTTAAATAAATTCCATTGTTATTGTTTCTTAAGCCTGAGTAGTTTTGTAATTGTGTGTGCGCATGGGTGCAGAACTAGGATAGTAACCAGTAAACAATTTGGGCAGTGCCCTTAGCAAATTTTGAAGCCCCTTTTTGCCCAATATCAGTACAAGTCCAAGGCCAAGAAGCAAGCAGGTCCTTCTTCACAAGTCTCTCTGCTCCGTGTGCCTCCTCCAAGTCTACTTCCAAGTCTCAGACTTCTCTCTGTTCAGCTCCATCCTTCTTTAGGTGGGGCAGGGAACATGGAGCCTCCCCCTTGTCTGGAGACTACACCGTGTAGCAAGACCTGCACCAGCTGGGTAGACATACACTAGCGGCAAGATGTGTTAAAACTGGTGTAATTTTTTTTGTTTTGTTTTTTAAGATTTATTTTTATTTTTTGCATACAAGCTGGGGTGCAGGCCAGAGGTGTGGGGCGGTGAGAGGGTTCACCAGAGACAGAGTGGGGAGCAGAACAGGTGGATCAACTGAAACACACTGCTGAAGGGAGCAGCGGGCGAGGCAGGAGAGGTCTGCTGCACCATGTGGGGATCTCCCTGGCTGGGCATCGCACTCCTGCCACAGCTGCTGACAGCTCCACAGCGCTGTGCTTAACCCGTTGCGCTACCAGGGAGGCCCCAAATTGGTGTAATTTTTTTTTTTTAAGATTTATTTACTTTTATTTATACATACAAGCTGGGGTATAGGCCAGAGGCGTGGGGCAGCGAGAGGGTTCACCAGAGACAGAGAGGGGAGCAGAACAGGCATATCAGAAATACACTGCTGAGGGGAGCAACGGGCAAGGCAGGAGAGGTCTGCCGCACCATGTGGGATTCTCCCCAGCTGGGCGTCGAACTCGCGTCGCTGCTGCTGACAACTCCACAGCGCAGCGCTTAACCGCTGCGCCACCAGGGAGGCCCAAAATTGGTGTAATGTTTTAAAAGACATAAAGAAGTTTTAGTTCATGTCTTTTAGCATCATGTCTTCAGTTAAAGTTGCCCAATTTTGCCTTCAGACTATCCCTCATATGACCTTGGGCGGGCTATTAACTTGATTTAACTTATTATTTCTTTTATAAAGAGTAAGACAATAAATATTCAATTTTAGATATTATTTTGACAATTGCCAATAATTCACATAAAGGTCTTACTTAGCACTGTTCCTGGAATATATTGCAGTTTATTGGACTTATTATACTCTTATCTAACTCGGTGAATGGGAAAGCACTCAACCCATTGATAACAAGCTCAGGGCTGTCCTCCCCAAGGAGGGAGTCTCCACACTCCTCTTCAGTGTGAACTCAGGGGCCCCATACCTGAGCCAGCTACAGCCAGGACTTTTCCCCCAAAGGCCGAGTGCCCCCTTGTCCCTGGAGTAGTTCTGCAGAGACTACTGATGCTGTAATTAATAGGACAAACTTTTAATGAACTCCACAAGGATCTCTTTTCTGACACGTACTTTTTAAATCCTGAAATAGTTTCTATTCCTTGGAGATCAATTAAAAGTTTTTTTTTAAATCTTTGCCAAGATTCCTAAGGCAACTTTCCAAGTGTCTTTTTAATGAGTTCTCTGAATGACTCCTGCACCCTGAGGTGCTGTGGTGAGATGACTGAAGTTGTAGAGGCTCCAGGGGAGCAAGAGCCAGAAAGCTAAGACACCCCAAAGGCGATTTCCCTGGAGAGGCTCAGAGAGGCACATCCTTTCAACTTGGAATCTCTCTAGGTTGATTCCCAGCCACTAAGGGAAGGCAGGAGAGAGGGAATACTCCAGGAAGGTTTGAGAGATCACTGATTGGTGAGGCTTCTCCAGTTAGTTTCACATCTGAGTGGAACCCTTGGGACATGGTCTGTTCCCCTTTGCCTAGACACTGGAGAGGCTGCAGTGCTGACCAGATCTCCGGTGAGGAGAGTAGATACACTCTCACCAGCTCCATCCCCAGACCCAGGCTATCTCAGGTCTCTAACTCAATGGATATGGCAGCTCATCCCCAGAAAATAGCACACAGAAAAATGTGTAGATAAGCTTATATGGACACAGACCAGTTGGCCAATTAATTGAACCAATTAATCAATTCATGGAAAAAAACCCACATTGAATTCACTCTTTTAAAGGAGAACATTTGGGTCATGGAGTCAAGTAATGGAAGAGACTGATATTTATTGCTAAAGGAACCAATTCTTTATGAGTTCATTGACTTTGTATTCACATTTTTTTAAATTTTTTTTAAGATTTATTTTTTATTTATACATACAAGCTGGGGTACAGGCCAGAGGCATGGGGCGGCGAGAGGGTTCACCAGAGACAGAGTGGGGAGCAAAACAGGCAGATCAGAAATACACTGCTGAGGGGAGCAGCGGGCGAGGCAGGAGAGGTCTGCCGCGCCATGTGGGATTCTCCCCGGCCGGGCGTCGAACTCGCCTCGCTGCTGCCGACAGCTCCACAGTGCAGCGCTTAACCGCTGCACCACTAGGGAGGCCCTCACATTTTTTTTTATACTCACCATCTATCAAGTATGTCAGCAAGACAAAGTTGGGATTAAAGTAAATGGAAGAACTTGGAATGGATTAGATTTATTATAGACTGTCCAGGCAAGAGAGACAATGATGTGACATCTCTGAAGAATTTAATAAGGAGACTAAAGGTCATCATTTAAAGGTAGACAATTTCCCCATTTCTCAAATATCTCCTGAAAAAAGAATAAGACAGAAAGCTAGTAGTCAAAAGGTAAAAAGGTTTTCTCAAATATGCTATGGCAATTTTCTTATATAAGAACTTAGAGAAATTCAGTTGAATTTACTTTAGAGAAAGAATTCTTAGAATGTAGAATTAGTTGATAAGATAGACATTTTTAGTGATAATGGGTGCTTTCCCAGCGCAAAGAATCATCACATCATAACTTATGTTTATCTCTCCCACTTCACAGATATTACTGAATTGACAATTGAGCAAAAGGTGTCACCCTAAGAAACAAACAGAAAGGCAGAAGCAAATGAGAAATGGCAGCACTTTTGAAAATATGGAATTCACTGGGAGGAATGATAACTAATCAGAGAAGAAGCCATCAAGCTTGCAGAAGGGGAAACCAGTAAAAAGTAAAATCTGTTACTTACACTCTGGGAGCAACAACAGTGCAGGCAGAGGGCAGGGAGAGAGACAGGGGGATGACAGGGGAAGGTGGAAGTCTGTCATTGCACAGTCAATCTCTGGCTTCTGCTCACCCCACACAGTTAGGCAATCATTCACCCTGGGCAGGCGCCTGAAGATCATTCCATGAAAAACTGAAGATAAGAAGCTCTGGGTTCTGGGGTCCCAGACAAAGCAGAAAACAGTGATGCAGAGGAATTAAGTGAAAGTCACTGAAGGATGAGAGTATGAAGCCAATTACTGTCCCAGCACCTCAATCTCACACCCAGAAGCCTTCTGTGCTGACCTGCTCACTATTAGACAAGTAGAAGACCTCCTTGTAGAAACCAAATAGCCAAGGAGACATTCATTTCAGGGGCTCTCAAAAAAATGGCTAACTGGTCCCTCCTATCACTTTGTATAAAACTCCATACGTGGAGTATCCAATGAGAGATAAATGCATAAAGAGAAAAATTAATGAAACCAGAAATGATGAGATGATGAAAACATAAGATGCAATATGTGGATATTCCATTTCCCACTAGCTGAGTTTTGCCTGTTCCACAATTTCATATGAATGCAGTCATACAGAAAGTAGTCTTTTGTCCTTTTTCTAGAAGAAGAAATCCGCTATTGGCCAGTTGCTGGGCTGTGGGCGGGACAGGAATCTGTGTACATCCTCTGGAGGTAATCCAGGTGGCAGAGTATGGTGGGCATGTGTCTGGGAGATGGGGTGAGGGACTCACAACTTTGGAGTAATAGATTAGAAAGCATCCAGACTGGTAGAATTTGAACTGAGATCAATTTTGTTTTTTAGACTTTCTCGAGGAAGAAATCATACACAATTCAGCATATCTCTTTTAAGAGTACAGCTCATTGATTTAAGACACAACAACACAATCAAGATCACCCCCATCGCTCTAAACAATTCTGCTAATGTCCCTTTATAGTGGATGCACAACCCTAGCCCTCAGCCACATGCACCCAACGATGTGCCATTGTGCATTTCTGTTTCTGTAGCTGAGTTTGGCCTGTTCCACAATTCTGTATGAATGCAGTCATACAGAAGATAGCCTTTTGTTCTTTGGGCTTCAGTCATGTCAATGCATGAATCAGCATTTCATTTATCTTGATGGTCGTGTCCTATTCCTTTGTATGGCTATGCCATGTAGACCTTTTACCACTTAGTTGACATTTGAGTTGTTTTACTACTAAATATTTACATACAGTTTTTGTTTAAGCATATGTTTTCATTCTCTTTGGTAAATACCTGCAAGTATTTACTTACTTTAGAATGTTTTTTCCCCTACTCTTATCCTATAGAAGTGTATGTTTTAATTTATTTGAACCTGAAAACTCATTGCTCCATTTTATTTTCCTACCAGAGTTATGTGAGAATTGAAATTGTTTAACATCTTCATCACAGTTTTAATTTTAACCATTATCCTGGGTATTATGGTATCTCCTTGTTTTAAAATGCTTTTCTTTAATGAGTGATGATGTATTTTGTGTGCTTCTTGACATTTTTTATATCTTCTTTTGTGAAATATCTGTTCAAAGCATTTTCCCTTTTATTATTTTGGGTCAATTTGTCTTTTAATTAAAGTTGAGGTATATACAAATTTAAATCATAACTTATATTTATTTCTAAATAATTTATCAAAGGCACACTAACTGGTAAAGAATTTACTGTAATGGTTAATTCCCATTCATCTTTAGGCGGTGTTCAAAGAAGGAGAGCTGGTCAGGGAACACTACATCTCAACCCTCTTACCTCTCCTGAGTAATGAAGAAGAGACATCTCGTGGCATTAAGGCTTTGGGAATATTGAAGCTTCTATGTATGGGACAATTCCACACCCCTAATCATCAAATCATATGAATCTCACCTACATCTTAACTTAATAAACTTCAGGGAAAATTTGCTTTGAACTTCAGGTTTAAGACCCTCTGGAATTCCTTTTGACTTATCCCTCCCAGCTTAGTTATAAAAATGTGAGACCTCTTTTATTCCTTTTGATCTATGATAAATCAATAGCTTTGATCAATATGCAAGAGCTTTGGAGTTTTATGTATTAGTTGTCATAGGGGAGAAGAAAAATATATTTATGTTGCTACCTTTTACTACTATAGAATGTGTCCAGAATGTGAAGGCATGAAATTGAAAAAGAGCAACTTGAGAGTTACAACTGCTACACCCATCCTAACCAGTAGGGGGCAGCATGACTCCCCCAGAGATGAAGGCAACCACCAGCCACATCCATGAAGGGTATCTATGTAATCACAAAGAGGTCACTATTAACCTTTGTAAAAGAACTGTTTGGCTAGTGGTGTTGTTACAGGGCAGAGAGAGGGGCACCCCTGAAACCCCAGACCTGCCTTGATCTAAATGGGTTCTGCCATCCGCCGCATCAATACAAAGCATATAGGACCTTCTGTGGAAACAGATTTTAATACAATTAGAAAAGACAGAGAAGACAAAGATTATATTTTCTAAATCAAGCACCCAATGTTAACCAACTCCTTGTGGGTAAAAGTCCACCCAAATGGGATTGGCCCAAAACAAGTCTCGAAAGCCTGCCACAAGTCTAGAACAGCTTTTGGCAGGGACCCATACATAAGGGTCAGTAACAGCCAGACAATTATGGGAGGAACCAAAACACCCTCGGCAGGGACCCATACAAAAGGGTCAGAAACAGTCAGACAATTCTGAGAGGAACAGAATAAAATCAGAACCAAAATGAACAGAGCCATCGTTAACCTCCCCATGGGTCTCTCACCCACGTCTATTTCAATGAGTCCAGGCCAGTGCAGCTTCTTTACAAGTCTCTCCGCTCCTTGGGCCTCTTCTGGCCTCCATCCTTCTTCCGTCTCCTCCTGTCTTCTGTCTGTGTTCTGTGTCTCCTCTGTGCGTGTCCTCTGTGTCTGTGTCCTGTCTCTCTCTTCAGCTACTTATGTCCTGCTCAGTTCCACCCTACCTTGGGTGGGAAAGGGAACCTGGGACACACCCTTTTTCTGGGGGAACACCCTGTTACAATGTTATTAAAGATCTCCCTATAAATTGTTCATTGACAAAGAAGAAAGGATAAAAAAAATTAAAATGAGATTTCTCTTACAGTGAAGAGCTAGGCAGTCTGCAAGAGGAGCCACGCCAGCAGGGTTCCTTCCTAAGGGACAGCATTTTCCACATTTCAACAGTCTGGAGGTGGGAGGACAGTGGAACTACAGAACATGTACCCTCTGGCTTAGCATAGGAGGTTCTTGATCTGAGTCTGCTTGAAAGCTGTATTTGGTGTTTTTAATTTTTATTGAGTGTCATTATTTTACATCTTTCCAGCATTTTCACAGTACAGGATTTCCCACCTTGGGTATCGACTTGGTAGCTCTCCCACAGGCCTCCACCAACGTTCACTGTGCTCTTGCCTCCTCCCCTCTGAAAGCCACAGATCTATGGAAAGCTTTCAAAATTTGATTTTAGAGTTTATCTTTGTCTGACTCTGTTTTTTATATTCCACATATAAGTGACATCATCCAATATTTATCTTTCTCCTCTGGCTTATTTTGCTTAGCATCATCTTTTCCAGTTTTGTGCGAATGGAGTAAGTTTATCTTTTTTCTTTGCCGAGTAGTATTCTATTCTGTATATAGACCACCTCTTCTGGATCCAGTCATCTGTGTGGGGGGTTTTAGGTTCTTGCCACATTTTATCTATTGTAAATAGTGCTGCGATAAACATAGGAGTGCAGGTTTCCTTTTGAATTAGTGTTTTAGTATTTTGTGGGTTGATACCTGGGAGTGGAATTAGGAGATCCCTCCACCCCCAAGAGCTTTTTGTTAGTTTACTTTCGTTTTGATTTTACCATTTGTCATCACAAATCCTCTGTTTGAGATTTTTCATTAAATTATGATCCAAACTACTTTTTATTTTCACAGTGAAATTACTACTATTGTATTTCTGGTTGACATTTTAATAACAGGCTCCTTAGAAGTAAAATTTCTGTTTGGGCTGCTTAATAGTCACCCTTGTACAGATAGAGCAATGTAAATGGGAAATGATACTTAAAAGTGCTATTCTTTCTGAAGGATTGCAATGACTTTCTCTTAGTAACATTTTTTAAAATTTACCTCTAAATTTTAAAAATTAACTTATTTATGCATACAAGAGCTGGGGTGTAGGCCAGAGATGTGTGGGGTGAGAGGACTCACCAGAGACAGAGTGGGGAGCAGAACAGGTGGATCTACTGATAAACACTGCCGAGGGGAGCAGTGGGGAGACAGGAGAGGTCTGCTGTGCCATGTGGGAAGCTCCCTGGCTGGGGATCAAACTTGTGCTGCAGTGGCCAGAGATAACTTGATAGAGCTGAGACTTAACCCATTGCACCAGCAGGGAGGCCCCAGATTTTTCTATAAATATTAACTTCAGTGAAGCTCTATGCAAAAGAATCTTGTGTCTAAAACATAGCTACTCGTATGTTTAAACACCTTAGTTTGTGTCTTGCCATAACACCAAGCCAAGGGCATTGATTTCCTTCATCCATACTTTCTGGTTTGCTGCCTGTCTCTCTGATCTTCTTCTGGCTCTCTTTTGGAGATTTATCTACTTCTGTCCATCTCTGGAAACTGTTCTTCTTACGTGACCTTTTTAATTACCATGACTGGAGCTCTCATCTAATGCATGTGATGATCAAGTCCTTATCTTTGACCTAAATGAGTTCAGACATAATTGAGTTCATTCCACTTGGGCCTATCCACTTACATACCCAAAGGCATATCAGATACATCATGTTCAAACTCTATTCTTTTCGACTCTTGCCTAAGAAACTTCTTCCCTGTGTGTTCCCTGGGGAAACCTTCGAGATCTGGGCTTTTTCTCCAAGCACCCCAGAAACTGCTGACTCCTGGTAGTTGTGTTGTCTTTGTATGTTGCACATCCATCCCTCCTGTGGGTCCCACCTTAGTTCAGGGGCTACTCATCCCTCATTTGAACACATGCTCTTCTCAGTGTTACCTCTTAGGTTACAACCTTACTCTTTTTAACAGTTCTTTACATTAAATAAAAGCGGGAGGGGGGAGGCGGAGGGAGGGAAGGAAAAGGGCACAAAATGGAATAGAAAAGAACACAAGGGACCATGGAGATGGATCACGGGTGAATTGGTGGTGGGCTACCCAAGGGGAATACAAAATGTAAAAGACATAAATAACAATATAAATATATATATTTTTAAAAAAAAGGAATTTTTGTCACCACCTAGTTAGCTTTATCAGTCTATTCTTCACTTACAGTTGGTCTGTGAGCCCCTTTTCAACATCATTCTTGGCAGTGCCCTCATTATACCCTCAGGCTCTGTCCATCTTCCAAAAGAGCATCTAAGCATCTCCTTCACTGGCGTCTTTTCCAACCCCTTTCAGAATTATCTCGAGCACTCTGCTCTGGCCCCGTGGAACACTGCGCCGGCTTCCACCACCGCTCTTAGGTTAGTTATTTTCATGACTTTCTCTGTAGAGAGACTGTTGGTTACTTGAAGATCTAGACAGCATCTTATTAATGTTTACTTCTCCAGTGTCTAGGACAGTGCCCACATAGCAGATGTTCAATATATGTTAATTAAAGAGTGAATTAATAAATGAATGACTCAATGGTAATATTTATTGAGTACTTATGAATAGCTTTGGCTATAAAGTATTCACATATGGTTGTATAGACATAATTGAACATCATCTTGGCAATATTTTATTTAATTCCCCAGTTTATCTTTGTTAAGTGCCTTAGTTACTTTTTTCACTGTAATGTGTGTGTGAGCATGCATAATTTCTCTCTCTCTTTCTCTCTCTCTCTCTCTCTCTCTCCCCCTCCCCCCT
>PVIJ01022583.1:0-15841 GCA_004024925.1 Scalopus aquaticus
CCCCCACTCTGGAGGTGAGAAAACACTTTCCAGAATCTATGCCTCTTTCAGCTTCCCTGGGGCTGCCTTGAATCACTCCTGTCACCAGAGGGGGCCAACCCATCCCAGGGACAGAATGTGTGGTCCTGGACAGCTCCCACCACAGGAGTGAAAGTTGGAAGTGGAGCCTACTAGGACCCCTGGAGAGTGTGGCTGGGGAGCGGGGCTCCACACCAAAGGGCCAGGCCCTGGAGCTGCTGCCTTCTGGAGGACACCCCCACAGCACACCATTGGCTCCCCTGCTCTCTTCCTTCCCTTGCTCCATTCTAATGGCATTCTGACTCCTTTCCTAGTGCCTCCTTCAACTCAGCCCCTTTGTTGTCTGGCCAACATTTGCTGGAATCCACCAGCTGGGGTGCTCCGGAACCCCTCTTTTTCCGGGAGTTCAGTTTGGCCCTTCTGGGAACCGCGCTATGCAACTGGAATGGCGCTCCCAGTACAGGCAGTGATGGCTCTTCAGGGGCTAGAGTGGGGTGTCTATATCCCTCCTATTCTGCAGGCTCAGTGGACACAGCTCGGTCACTTCAGAGTCTGTCAGCCTCTGCCTTGCTGACTGGCCCTCATAGCAATGCCTGGGGGTGACTGAGCGTCACTGAGCAGATAGCCCCCGCCCCTGAGCAAATCTACCTGAAGTCACTGGGAAAAATCCAGCATGAGCATGTAGCCCTCAAAACTCCTGTGAAGGACATCCACCCCCTCCCTTTTTTGTTACTATTTTGTTTCCTTGTGCTGTCCTGGAAAAGAGACAGTGGCAAATACGTGAGGTCCATCGGGGGAATCCTCAGGGCAGGAGACAGCATGGGAACTCAAGGAAAGCATTTGAGGATCAACCAGAACCTGGTTCTCCGGACAGGATGGTTCCTGGCCAAGCCGGCTGCCCTGGGAAGGCACGCCGTGCTCTCTGTGGGGGTAGGGGTGCAGGGGGGTGGGGAAGACAGAGCACTCACTGCCTACTTCTTGTGTGCAGGCCTCCCAGTGTGGTGCACCCACTAGCTCCTCTTTCCATCTCTGCAGCAGCCCCATGAGAAGGCAGGTGTGATCTCCTCCTTCGTCTTTTGAGACTATGGGGGCTCAGAGAGGTCAAGTCACATATCCCAAGTCAAACTTTAGGTTCGTGCAATGAAGGTTCCAATCCAGATCTTCACCTCCACGACCACCTCTCCTTAAGAGCCTTGTTTTTATGGGGCCTATAGGGAAAGATGGGTGGCCAAGAGCAAATCCACCCCAAGACCGTGACTGCCCAGGGAAGGTCAGAGAAGCAGGGCCCCCCTCTGCTGCTTCCTTTGAGGGCTCAGGACAGTGTCAGAGCAGACAGGTCTGCAAAGCTTTTGGTCGGAGAGAGCGATATGAAATGGTGACCTGCCCCCATCAAGATAAACCCCACCCCTCCATGTTGCTCTCCAAGCTGCTGCTGTAGATGTGTCTGCCCCTACCGTGTGAGGGCTCCCTGAGGACTTGCACTCCCTGCTTGGTCCAGTGCAGGCCACCATCAGTGTGACTGGTAAATAAATAATTGGTGAGCGGTTGGGCGCTGCGCTGTGGAGCTTTGGCAGCACGCGATGTGGATTCAACGCCCAGCCGGGGAGATTCCCGCATGGTGCAGCAGGCCTCTACTGCCTCGCCCGCTGCTCCCCTCAGCAGTGTGTTCTTGATCTGCCTGTTCTGCTCCCCACTCTGTCTCTGGTGAACCCTCTTGCCGCCCCGCGCCTCTGGCCTGTACCCCGGCTTGTATGTATAAATAAATGGATCTTTAAAAAAAAATTGGTGAGAGGTCAATTAGATGTACACCTGGTGGTAGTGGGCAAGGTCAGTGGAGGTCATTCAAGGTGGGATTTGAAGGATGAGTGGGACCAGCCAGACTGATGGCAGAGGATACGTGGATAGAGTCCTTGACCAGACTCCACTTGGTTGAGCTCTGACAGGACTGCCTGGCGGAGCTTCAAGAGAGTAAACCCCAAGACTTAGGAGGCAAACGAAAGCTGTTTGTAAACAACTTCTCTTCAAGTTGGCTGGAGTGGCACTGGAGCTCGTGCCCATTAGGAATGCCTTTGGCTGCAAGGAAGGGAAACCCCAACTAACAGTGGCTAAGCCATAAGGCCATTTGCCCTTCCCTGAGTGGGAAGTCTGGAGGGAGACAGTCACGGGCACAGGTTCAGCAGTTCACTCGGTCACCACTTCTGGCTCTAGTGCCCACTTTGCCATCCTAAGGTAACCTGCCTTTATTCTTATACTTGACCCTCATGCCACATACACATCTGCATTGATAGCAGGAAGAAAGGGGTACAGGTGGGGGTGCAATGGTGCCAACTGCATGTTTCCCTCTTATTAGGAAAGCAAGTCCACCTCAGAAGCCCCTACAGGTTTCACTTTGTGTCTTATTAGCCAGAACTTGGTTATATTTTTGCTCACACTGCCAGTCACAAACAAAGTGAAACTGGAATACCATGAGACCAATTAGGACTCATCTCTTGGACTTGGGGAGTTGGCCTCTGTTTCCTGAAATCAAGAGGTTTCCACCCATTGCAAAAATCTAGCTTCTAATGGGTAGGAAAAGATGGGGAGAGTATTGTCTGATATTCCTGCCCTTTGAGAAGGCTGACCTCACTCGAGGGTACCTGAGTGGCTCCCTTTGCATGGAATTCAATAGAAGTGTGTTCCAAGGTAGGAAGGTGGTTTGGTCAAGGACTTCAGCTCTGCCTTCACGTCTCAAAGGCCTGATCTCCTCCAGACGCACTGGATTGGGATGCTTGTGGCTGAGTCATGGACTGAGCTTGGTCTACGCTCCATTAATCAGTCTACTCTTTGAGACTTGGTTTCTATCAGGAAGGGGTTAGACTAGAGGATCTAAGAGCATTTGCCTAGAATCATGGGTCCCTTTTCCCCCACTGACCCCCCATCTGTTTGGACTAGATGGAGTCCCCACCACTACTCATGTTTTTACAGCTTGGTGTCTATCACATGGCCCACGCCTGTCCTGTCTGGGCCTTAGCCATTTGCCAAAAGCCCTCACAGACCTTTCCACCACCCAAATCTTCATCTAACCTCAAACCTTTCAGTTCTCCTTTCTTGGCATCTGAATCAGATTTGGGCCCAAGGTTAGCTGAACACATATTCTGGCCAGGATCATGCTGAACTTGCTCAGGATTTAAGACTCCACAAGGCTTCCGAAGGTCAGGCCCTGCCCTCTGGTCTCAGAATTAGGAGCTCGGGTGCGTGGGCCACAGGTCTCCTTCCCTTTCCCTCCGAGTCGAGAATTTCCCTCAGGAGAACAGGGCATCTCTGGGGGCCAGGGAAGACTTCTTCCACCATCTCTCACACACAAATGAAAATAAAGGCTGGCGAGACGTGCTCTGATCACAAGCAGGAAATCGGCTCGCTAGTGGAGTCCGCTTTTCAAAATGAGTATGGACATTCTTCCTGGCCTGTTCTTGTTTGTGGAAATAAGGACCAAAGGCTGGATTCTCTGGCTAAAAACTGGACTAGCTGGCAGCCCTATTTCTACTCAGAACTCCTTCTAGGTACTCTCTGTCTCCCAAACAAACAGGGTATCTTCAAAAAAAAAAAAAGTTTCATCAGGATGAATTTTCCACGCTGTGGAATGGGTTTTTACATTCTTCAATGTAGTGTAAACAGGAAATTTCAAGCTGGAAGTCTTGACATCAGTTATTTAGTTGATTTCACTTGGTGTCCTGGGCCAGGACTTGGGTTCTTACCTCCCTGCCCCAGGCATATCTTTCAGACGTTTCCTGATTTACAAGTACAGATGCCCATTTCTACCCTCAGAGACACAGACGCCCTCCACCGGCAGTTTTAGAGCAGCTTTTATCTCCCTGCCTTAGCTATGGAGGCTTGAGATATATTAAAATTCAACCTCAGAACATCCTGTTATCCAAACAAGACATTTTAACTAGGTTTTATGTTAAAATTGATGTACATGGTGAAAGAAATTCCAACAGTACAAACCTTCAGGGCCCCTATCCCCCTTTCTGCGCCCCAGAAAGGCAGCCAATGAATGGGTTCTTACATATCCTCCAGAAATATTGCATATATCCAAGCTTATGTAATAGCTCCTACCTTGACATAAGGGAGATTACACCTCTGTCCTTATTTCCACTCTCCACCCCCCACTTAGCAATTTATTTGGAGATCATTCCACATTAGGATATAGTAAGTCTGGCTAGTTTTCTTTTCTACTTCACAATAAACTTTGTTTTTAAAAATTAAATTTGGTGAAAGGCACAGATCCTAAGTGCACAATTTCAGATACTGCATGTAGAATGTGAGCAACCCTCCATTTCCACCTCTTTCCCTCCCTCCCCAGAAAGTTCTCCGTTCTCTTCCATAACTGCACCTTCCCTGGGTAACCTTTGTTCGATTTATGTCACATTGGGTTTGTTTAGCCTCTTGAACTTCAAGGAATGGAATCATCAGCACATAATCTTTTGTGTCTGATACAGTTTGCTTCTCAAAATACTTTTGAAATTCATTCCTGTTGTGTGTATCCAATCAGTTCTTTTATTATTGTTGCAAAGCAGTGTTCCATTATAGGAATCTGCCGAGATTTGTCTGTTCTCTTTTGATGGACATTTGGCTGTTTCCCTTTGGGGCTTTGATGAATAAAGATGATACAAAATTCTCTCTACAAGTCAATTTTTTTGATATGTTTTTCTTTAAAATGTTCCCTTCTAGTTATTCACTCATATTTGTTACAAACTTAACTTTATCTCATTGTCCTCTACACCTTGTTGACATTTTTGAAAAGGCTCCAACGAAACAAGGCTCGCTCTGCGTAGGCGGGAGAGCTCTGAGGTTTTCCCCCCCTCCCCTTGGGGATGGGCCTGTGCAGGTCTAAGTGCCATGAGCCTTATGGCAGTGCCTGGGAGTGCCTGCCTTAAAATAGAGTAGTAGGGGGGCATGGCTTAGCTCAGCAAAGCATGGGGGGCGAGGCTTAGTGTAGCTTAGCATGGGGGCATGGCTTACCATAATGTGGGGTAATAAAGTAAAAATAGAGCAGTCCTGGCATGGTGGGGTGTGATGGTGTGTGGAGTAGAAACCATAAAAGAACATTATGACAGCTAACAGCAAGTCTGCTTGGACTGATGCTGAACCTGCTTGGTTTAGGTGGTTGTGCGACACAAGCAGACACCAAGCATTGAGTCGGAAGGCATCTTAGTGTATAGAAGGTGCATCTTTCGTTGTCAGTCATGTTAATTAGATATCTTTAGGCACAAGGCTGAGACCGAACACTTGGGGACAGGTTGCTCTGTGTGGGGACAAATGTGCTACCATTGGAGACACCTAGTGGTGGTCTTTTTGTCAAAGAATAGAAAGGCATGTGCTTAAGAGAGAGACACAGGGGGTGAAACCTGTCCAGGACATGATTATTGGGAGTGCCAAATGAGGGTGCAGTATTAGGATGGAAAGGTCTAAAGCTCATGATAATAGCATAATTCAATTTGATGAAATAGCGATATGCCGAGCCCACAGCAAGGGTGTATATACACACACAATTCATGTTTTCAACATCTTGGTGCTTTATCCCCATTTTCCAATTCTGTGGACAGAGTAAAAGTGTGGTAACAATGTTTGAGATTTTATGAAAACATCTGGCACTGTGAATCCAAGGCTTTGCTTGACCTGGGACATTCCTGGCCCCACTCATTAGGAAAAATGTTTTTTAGATTTTACCTCACAAGGAACAGATGATGTTGCCAGGGCATTGATTCTATCCTGAACCCCATTTGTGTCTTTATCTACCTCTAAGGGCACCTGAAACTATGGTCACCCACCCCTCATCTAGACAGTGGTGACAAGAGAAGAAAAGACCGTCTCTCTGGGTAAACCCAGGGCTGCAGTAGTGCTGTCCAAGGCTCCACAGGCTCACGTGGATTCTACCGGCCTGGCTTCGCCATCAAAGACCTACTGTGCTCTGAGATGCTGTAGAAATGACCTCCCCTCGCTGGGCTGTGCATAGAGATGAAAAGGGTCAGGTGACCTGGGTGGGTTAGACTTGAAAGAAGGCCAAGGTGAGAACTGGAGAAAGACCATGGTCTTCTGGGAAAACTCCCTTCCTTCCTGGACCCTCAGAGATGCCATTTTGATGTTTGGGATAACTATTGGCCTGGCTGAGGTGAATTCCTCTTCAGTAAAGTGGACACCTGCAAAGGTTAAACAAAATAAGGGGGACGGGGGACTTCTGAGGCCTGTTGAAATGCCCTGACAGCCTGCTGAGCCTGCTGAGTTTCCCAGGAGCTCCAGAGACCCAGGGCCTTGAAAGCCAAGGAAAGATAAAGCTACATTCCTTGGTGATCTCCAGACCTGGGTGCAGTGCTAGTTCTGGCCACAAGGGGGCAGCCGGTCTCCTGAGCCTGTGGTGTCCCCTGCTCTTTGCTGGGCCATGAGTCACAGAGGGCCCAATATGCTGACCCTGAGTCAGAAACACCTTGAACTCAGGTGAGCAGGGTCAGTCTGTGCAGTGTAGTTGGAGAGAGGTAAGAGGCTCCAAAGGCTTCTTATTTAGAGCCAACACTATGCCTGTGCCAGCTGCCCAGCAGACTCAGCTGTGTCTCAACATCATATCACAAGGCCCTGCCATTCTGATCTGTTGGTGTGAAAGGGACATGAAAGAGAGGAAAGTGAATACATGTCAACGACACGAGCTCGTGCCCTTCTGAAAATATGATCGTGTGGAAAGGGAGGTCGAAGGGTCCATGGGAGTGGTGTCTGGTGGCTTCACTGATGATCAGGGGGGTCCTGCCCTTCACAGGTTGGGATCAGAGCGTGAGGGAGAGACAACACGACTGTAGGTGCTCATGGGCAGAAGTGAGTTCCTTCAGAGGCGTTAGCAGCTATTGTGGCTGCAGGGGACATGTGAGAGACATGGGGGAAGGAGAGAGGTGGGCAAGAGGGAGGAGGAACAAGGCCAGGGTCCATACCTGGAGCCTGAGTGACTGTTCGGCTTCTGTTCCCTTCTGACAACACCGCTCTATTACGCGCACCTTAATCTTAGCGAGTATCACCGTGTGTGTGAGCCAACTGACTGCTTCTCTCCTGGTCACAGGACATAGCACACCACACAGGCTGTCTAGAAGATGAAGAGGATTTCTCATTGATCGGATTCAGGGATGAAGGAGGAGACAGAAAAACTGAGCGTGGGAAGGAGAAAGGAAGAGCAGAAAAGAAGAATGAGGGGGAACAGACTGCAGGCCCCCACTCGTGTCTGGGGATGAGCCCCAGGAGAGAAGAGCCCGCCCTTCAAAAATGTCAGGAACCATGAGCTCACCCATGACAGCCCTGGGGAGGGAGCTAGGCCACCTCCGATGCACATGGAGGGCATGGACTGAGGGGCACAGGGTAGCCGGGTTCTCCTCAGATTAAGGTAGGGCCAGGTCTGAACCCACAGCTATGCCTGGTCCCAGCTTAGCCAGCCACCAAATACAGGAGACTTCAGGTCCCCGAGCCCCAGCTTCCCAAGCACCCAGGGGCCGGAGCCCCACCTCTCAGAAGCCCCAAGTCCCAGAGACAAGAGCTCCCTCAGGCTTCAGCTTGCTCAGCCCCTCGGTGGCCTTGCCCACACTAGGCATCCCTGGGTCTTGTGAACTATGTGGGTGGCACTGGCATGGACAGGCCTGGACAGAGGGAGCAGGTTGAAGTTCAGGGTTGAAGGGGGCTCCTTTCAGAGGAGTAAGATCAGGGAAGAGGACACAGGAAGTGAGATTCAGGCCCCACCATGAGCCCCCATGGAACTGGAACCCTGGTCTCCAGGCAGCCAGATTCTGACACAAACCCGAGGTGGCTCACTTGCTTGGGGACCCTGGAGCAGGCAACATGTTCTGTTGCCTGCCCAGGGCCCATAGGGCCAAGACCAAGAAAGGCTGCCAAAATGAGTGGCAACGACTGCTGCAGGGTATCAACGGGTGTCGGAGGCCCTGGTCCCGGATGGCCCCAGAGGTAAGAGGGCAGCCGGAGTGGGACAGACCAGCAAGCTCAGGTCTCTGGCAGCCCTGTCTGTCCTGCTGTGTCTTTGTGTTCACCTGGGTCTGTGTGTGGGTCTGTGTATGCGGTTGCCAGTGTGTAGATGAAAAGGGAGTGACAGGAGAAGGGGTGTGTCCTACTATGCAGAGTCCTGGGGCTCCAGGCGGGAGGCTCATGGCCCAACGAGGACCAAGCTGGTGCAGGGACGCCAGGCCTTGGCGGCGCTTCAGCCTCGGCTGTATTCCAATCAGGAGTGTCTCTTTTCCTAGGGAGAGGCCAGTAAGGAGATTTCTGCGACCCCTGCAGTTTCTGTGACATCCAGGGGTCTAGAGCCCGCCTCACCTCAGATGGTGGAGGAAGAGGGAGGACAGGTCGTAGTCGTAGCTGAGCCATTGGAGCGCCCCAAGACCACCCCACCCCGGCTGGGGGTGGCAGAGGCCTTCCAGGTCCTCGACGAGCCATGTGAGGATCCCAAGAACAACCCACCGTGGCAGAGGGAGGAAGAGGCGGTCCAGGTCCATGATGAGCCATGTAAGGTCCCCAAGAACACCCCAAACCGGCTGGGGGAGGGAGAGACCATCCAGGTCCTCGAGGAGCCATGTGAAGACCCCAAGAACACCAGACCCCTGCTGGGGGAGGGAGAGGCTGTCCTGATCCTCGACGAAATATGTGAGGACCCCAAGAACACCCCACACCGACTGGGGGAGGGGGAAGCGGTCCAGGTCCTCGATGAGCCATGTGAGGAACCCAAGAACATTCCAACCGGCTGGGGGAGGGAGAGGACATCCAGGTTCTCGACGAGCCATATGAGGACCCCAAGAGCACCCCACCCCAGCTGCGGGAGGTAGAGGCTACCCAGGTCCTCGACGAGCCCAGTCACAACTGCAAGATCACCCCACCCGGCTAGGGGAGGTAGAGGTTGGCCAGGTTTTCGATGAGCCATGTGACAAACCCAAAGAACACCCCACCGCGGCTGGTGGAGGGAGATGTCGTCCAGGTCCTCGACGAGCCATGTGAGGATCCCAAGAGCACCCCACCCAGGCTGAGGGAGGGAGAGGACATCCAGGTCCTTGACGAGCCATTTGTGGACCCCAAGAGCACACCAAACCAGCTGGAGGAGGGAGAGGATATCCAGGTCCTCGACAAGCCATGAGACGACCCCAAGAACACCCCACCCCGCATGGGGAAGGGAGAGGTTGTCCAGGCACTAAACGATCCATGTGAGGACCCCAAGAACACCCCAACCAAGCTGGGGGAGGAAGAGAGGGTCCAGGTGCTCGACAAGCCATGTGAGGACCCCAAGGGCACCCCACTCCAGCTGCAGGAGGGAGTGGCCACCCAGGTCCTCGACGAGCCTAGTGAGGACCCCAAGAACACCCCATTAGGCTCGTGGAGGGAGAGGCCGGACATGTCCTCTATGAGCCATCTGAGGACCCCAAGAACACCCCACACCGGCTGGAGGAGAGAGAGGCCATCCAGGTCCTCGACGAGCCATGTGAGGACCCCAAGAACACCCCATCCTGGTTGGGGGTGGGAGAGGCCGTCCAGGTCCTCGACAAACCATGTGAGGACCCCAAAAACACCCCACCCCAGATGGAGGAGTGAGAGGCCGTCCAGGTCCTCGAAGAACCAGGTGAGGACCCCAAGAAAAGCCCACCCGGCTATGGGTGGGAGAAGCGGTCTAGGTCCTTGACGAGCCACATAAGGACCCAAAGAACATCCCACCATGGCTGGGAGAGGAAGAGGCCGGCCATGTCCTTGATGAGCCATCTGAGGACCCCAAGAACACCCCAAGCTGGCTGGGGGATGGAGATGCCATCCAGGTCCTTGACGAACCATGTGAGGACCCCAAAATCACCCCACCTCAGCTGAGAGAGGGAGAGACCGTCCAGGTCATCTACGAGCCATGTGAGGACCCCAAGAACATCCCACCACAGCTGGGGGATGGAGAGGAAGTCCAGGTCCTCAACGAGCCGGTGAGGACCCCAAGAAAACCCCACCCTGAATGGAGGAGGGAGAGGCCTTCCAGGTACTCGACGAGCCATGTGATGACCCCAAGAACACCCCAACACAGCTGGAGGAGGCCCAGGCCGTACAGGTCCTCGACGAGCCATGTGAGAACCCCAGGAACACCCCACACCGGCTGGGAGAGAGAGGTGGTCCTGGTCCTCGACGAGCCATGTGAGGACCCCAAGAACACCCCACACTGGCTCGGGTAGGCAGACGCCGTCCAGGTCCTCGAGGAGCCATGTGAGGACCCCAAGAACACCCCAACCCAGCTGAAGGAGGGACAGGCCGTACAGGTTCTCGACGAGCCTAGTGAACCTAGTGGGCCTAGTGGGCCTATTGAGCCTAGTGGGGTTCTCGAGAACCCCAGGAACACCCCACCACATCTGGAGGAGGGAGACGCCTGCCAGGTCCTCGATGAGCCATGTGAGCACCCCAAGAACACCGCACCACGGGTGGGGGAGGGAGAGGCAGTCCTGGTTCTTGACAAGCCATGTGAGGATCCCAAGAACACCCCATCCCAGCTGGGGGAGAGAGAGTCAGTCCAGGTTCTCGATGAGGCATGTAAGGACCCCAAGAATATCCCACCCCGGCTTGGGTAGGAAGAGGCCAGCTATGTCCTTGATGAGCCATCTGAAGACCCAATGAACACCCCTCCCCGGCTGAGGGATAGAGATGCCGTCCAGGTACTAGGCGAGCCATGTGAGGGCCCCAAGAACACCCCACACTGGCTGGGGGAGGGAGAGGCCATCCAGGTCCTCGAAGAACCATGTGAGGACCCCAATAAAACCCCACCCCGGCTGGGGGAGGGAGAGGCCGTCCACGGCCTCGACGAGCCATGTGAGGACCCCAAGAAATCCCCACCCAGGCTGGGGAGGAAGAGGCCGTCCAGGTCCTCGAAGAACCATGTGAGGACCCCAAGTACACCCCACCTCGGCTGGAGGAGGGGAGGCAGTCCAGGTCTAGGAAAAATCATGTCAGACCCCAAGAACACCCCACACCGGCTGTGGAAGGGAGAGGCAGTCCAGGTCCTCGACGAGCCATGTGAGGACCCCAAAACACCACACCCCGGCTGGGGGAGGGAGAGGCAGTCCAGGTCTTCGACGGGCCTGTGAGGACCCCAAGAACACCCCACCCGGGCTGTGGGAGGGAAAGGACGGAAAGGACGTCCATGTGAGGACCCAAAGAGCACCCCACCAAAGCTGCGGGAGGTAGAGGCCAACCATGTCCTCGAGCCTAGTGAGGACCCCAAGAACACCACACTTGGCTCGTGGAGGGATAGGCTGGCCAAGTCCTTGATAAGCCATGTGAGGACCCCAAGAACACCCCTCGCCGGCTGGGGTGGGGAGAGGCCGTCCAGTTCCTCAACCAGCCATGTGAGGACCTCAAGAAAACCCCACCCCGTCTGGGGGAGGTAGAGGCCGTCCAAGTCCTCGACGAGCCATGTGAATACCCAAAGAGCACCCCACCCCGGCTGAGGGAATGAGAGGCCGTCCAGGTCCTGGACGAGCCATTTGTGGACCCCTAGAGCACCCAACCCATCTGGGGGAGGGAGATTCATCCAGGTCCTTGACTAGCCATGTGAGGACCCCAAGAACAGTCCACCCGAGCTGCATGAGGGAGAGGATGTCCAGTTCTCAACGAGCTATGTGGGGACCCCAAGAACACCCCACCCCGGCTGGAGGATGTAGAGGCCGTCATTGTCCTCGACGAGCCATGTGATGAACCCAAGAATACCCCAACATGGCTGGGGGAGGAAGATGTCATACAGGTCCTCGACGAGCCATCTGAGGACCCCAGGAACACTCAACACAGTCTGGTGGTGGGACAGGCGGTCCAGGTCCATGAAGAACCATGTGAGGACCCTAAGAACACCCCAAACCGTCTGGGGGAGAGAGTGGCGTCCAGGACATCGACGAGCCATATGAGCACCCCGCGAACACCCCTCCCCGGCTGGGGGAGGGAGAGGCCGTCCAGGTCATAGATGACCCATATGAGGACCCCAAGAACACCCCACACCGCCTTGGGAAGGGAGAGGTGGTCCAGGTCCTTGATGAGCCATGTGAGGACCCCAAAAACACCCCACCACAGTTCGGGGAGGGAGACGCCGTCCAGATTCTCAAAGAGCCATGTGAGGACCCCCAAAACAGCCCATCTCGGCTGAGTGAGGGAGAGGCCATCCAGGTCCTCGATGAGCCATGTGAGGGCCCCCAAAACACAACACCACAGCTGGGGTAGTGATGCCATCCCGGTCCTCCGCACGCCATGTGAGGACCCCAAGATCATCTCACCATGGCTGGGGGTGGGAGAGGCGGTCCAGGTCCTTGACGAGCCTTTGAGGACCCCAAGAAAACCCCACCCGGGCTGGAGTAGGGAGAGGCCTTCTAGGTTCTCAACGAGCCATGTGAGGACCCCAAGAACACCCCATCCTGGTTGGGGGTGATAGAGGCCATCCAGGTCCTCGATGAGCTATGTGACGACCCCAAGTACACCACGACCCTTATTGGGGAGGGAGATGCCGTCCAGATCCTCCCGAGCCATGTGAGGACCCCAAGACATCCCACCTCGGCTAGGGGAAGGAGAGGCAGTCCAGATCCTCCACGAGCCTGTGAGGACCCCAAGAAACCCCACCATGGTTGGAGGAGAGTGAGGCCTTCCAGGTCCTCGACAGGCATGTGAGGACCAAAGAACACCCCAACCCGGCTGGAGGAGGTTGAGGCAGTACAGGTCCTCGACGAGCCATGTGAGGACCCCAGGAACACTCCACACCGGCTGGGGGAGAGAGAGGGAGTACAGATCCTCGACAAACCATGTGAGGTTTCCAAGAACACCCCACGCCGGCTGTGGTAGGGATAGGCCGTTCAGGTCCTCCAAGAACCATGTGGGACCCCAAGAACACCACACACCGTCTCGGGAGGGAGAGACAGTCCAGGTCCTCGACGAGCAATGTGAGGACCCCGAGAACACCCCACCCCAGCTGGGGGAGGGAGATGCCGACCAGGTCCTCGAAGAGCCATTTGAGGACAACAAGAACACCCCACCCCAGCTAGGGGGGAGAGAGGCTGTCCAGGTCCTCGACGAACCACGTGAGGACCCCAAGAATCCTCCAAACCTGCTGGGGGAGGTAGAGGCTGTCCAGGTCATCGATGAGCCATGTGAGGACCCCACGAGCACCCCACACTGTGTGGGGGTGGGAGAGGCGGTCCAGGTCCTCGAGGAGCCATGTGAGGACCCCAAGAACACCCTAACCCGTCTGGGGGAGGTAGAGCCGTCCAGGTCCTCGACGAACCATGTGTGGACCCTAAGAACACCCCACCCCGGCTAGAGGAGGGAGAGGCCATCCAGGTCCTCGAAGAAACATGTGAGGACCCCAGGAAAACCCCACCCCAGCTGGGGGTGGGAGAAGCATTCCAGGTCCTCCACGAGACATGTAAGGACCCAAAGAATATCCCACCACGGCTGGGAGAGCAAGAGGCCGGCAATGTCCTCGATGAGCCATCTGAGGACCCCAAGAACACCCCACCCTGGCTGGGGGATGGAGAGGCCGTCCAGGTCCTCGACAAATCATGTGAGGACCCCAAAAACACCACACCCCTGCTGGGGTATGGAGATGCGGCCCAGGTCCTCCACCTGCCCTGTGAGGACCCCAAGAACATCCCACCCAGCTTGGGTGGAGGAGGCCGTCCAGGTCCTCAACAAGCCATGTGAGGACCCCAAGAACACCCCACACCTCGTTGGGAAGGGAGAGGCGGTCCAGGTCCTCGACGAGCCATGTGAGGACCCCGAGAAAACCCCACCACAGCTGGGAGAGGGAGATGACATCCAGGCTCTCGACCAGCCATGTGAGTACCCCAAGAACACCACTCCCCGGATGGAGGACGGAGAGGCCTTCCAGGTCCTCGACGAGCCATGTGAGGACCCCAAGAACACCCCACCCCGGCTTGGGGAGGAAGAGACCGTCCAGGACCTCAAGGAGCCATGTGAGGACTCCAAGAGCACCCTACCCCAGCTGGGGAGGGAGAGGCCGTCCAGGTCCTCGAGAAGCCATTTGAGGACCCCAAGAAGCCCAGCCCGTCTGAGGGAGGGAGAGGCCGTCCAGGTCCTCAATAACACATCTGAGGACCCCAAGAACTCCCCACTGCGCCTGGGCGACGGAGAGGCCGTCCAGGTCCTCGATGAGCCATGTTAGGACTCCAAGAGCACCCAAACCAGCTGTGGGAGGAAGAGGCTTGCAGGTCCTCGATGAGCCATCTGAGGACCCCAAACACCCCACCCCGGCTGGCGACGGAGATCCCCCCCAGGACCTCAACGAGCCATGTAGGACCCCAAGGGCACCCCACCCCAGCTGCGGGTGGGAGAGTCCATCCAGGTCCTCAAGGAGCCTAATGAGGACCCCAAGAACACCCACACGGCTGGGGGAGGAACAGGCTGTCCAGGTCCTCGTCGAGCCATGTGAGGACGCCAAGAACTCCACACACCGGCAAGGGGAGGGAGAGAACATCCAGGTCCTCAACGAGCCATGTGAGGACCCCAAAAACACCCCACCACAGCTCAGGGAGGAAGAGGCCGTCCAGGACCTCAAGGAGCCATGTGAGGACCCCAAGAGTACCCCACCCCAGCTGTGGGAGGGGATGCCGTCAATGTTCCCAAACAGCCATGTGAGGACCGCAAGAACTCCCCACCCTGGCTGCGGGAGGAAGAGGCTGTCCAGGTCCTCGACAAGCCATGTGTGGACCACAAGAGCACCCCACCCCAGCTGAGGGAGGGAGAGGCGGTCCAGGTCCTCAACTAGCCATTTATCGACCCTAAGAGCACTCCAACCCCGCCGGGGGAGGCAGATGCCGTCCAGGTCCTCGAGGAACCTTGTGAGGACCCCAAGAACACCACACAGCTGGGGAAGAGAGAGGCTGTTCAGGTCCACGACGAGCCATGTCAGCACCCCAGGATCACCACACCCCGGGGAGGAACAGGCCGTCCAGGTCCTCAATGAGTCATGTGAAGACCCCAAGAGCACCCCACCCTGGCTGGGGGAGGGAGAGGCTGTCCAGGTCCTTGACTAACCATGTGAGCACCCCAGGAACACCCAACACCAGCTGGGGGTGTGAGAGGCGGTCCAGGTCCTCAAAGAACCATGTGAGGACCCCAAGAACACCACACCCAGGCTGGGGGAGGGAGATGCCGTACAGGTTCTCCACAAGCCATGTGAGGACCCCAAGAACATCCCACCGAGGATGGGGGAGGGAGAGGCAGTCCAGGTCCTCAACGAGCCATGAGAAGACCCCAACAACACCCCACCCCAGCTGGGGAGTGACAGGCCCTCCAGGTCCTTGACTGGCCGTGTGAGGACCACAAGAACAACCTCCTGGCTTTGGGAGGGAGAGTCCGGCCAGGTCCTCGATGAGTCTTCTGATGCCCCCAAGACCTCTGCACACTGGCTGGGGAACAAAATATTTTTATAGACTTTTTTGAAATTCCCATTATTATCTTGTTTTATTTTTATTGTATTATTTTATACCTTGTGTTGCTTTGTCTTCTTTTTAAACTAAAAAGAAAGAAAACGGAGGAATTTCACTCCCTGATTTCAAATTATACTACAGAGCCATAATAATTAAGACAGCATGGTACTGGAACAAAAACAGACAGAAAGACCAATGGAACCGAATAGAATACCCAGAATTAAAGCCACATATCTATGAACAGCTAATCTTTGACAAGGAGCAAAGAAAATGCAGTGGAACAAGGACAGTTTATTCAATAAATGGTGCTGGGAAAACTGGACAGCCACATGCAAAAAAATGAAGCTAGACTACTACCTCACACC
>PVIJ01022584.1:0-15840 GCA_004024925.1 Scalopus aquaticus
GGGGGGGGGGCCCTGAAGTTACTGATAGTAATAGCCTAGGGCAAGACAGCCTGACTGGTGGGCTTGCAAAACTTGGAAAGGAGTAAGAACGGCACTTTTGATGAATTGAAAAGAGCAGTAGCAAAATCAGCGAGTACCTGGTAAGGGGACGTGGGGTCAAGAAAGGACATTTTAGGCCCAGAGAAGTAACAGGATGTTTGTGGAAGGCAAGCTGTAGAGAGGGATGTTGCTGCCAAGAGAGGAAGAAGGAAACTGCTGGCACAGTGGCCTGGGCCAGGAGGCAGTGGGCCCTAGAGCCCCCGGCCAGTGAGTTCTGAGCAGGGGCAGATGCTGGCAGCAGGTGGGCAAGTTTCTAACAGCTTCCTTTTCTCAGTGATTCAGGATCAAGGTCATCTGCGAAGTAAAGGCAGGGAATGTGCAGAGGTATGAAATAGTCTTCTGGGGATGGGCTCTGAAAGCTGGTAGTTTTTAACATGAAGGGGACCATCAGGGTTCAGGCAGGCTGTAACCAGGGCGGACAACAAAGAGGGGAATCAGGATTGGCCTCTGGGAGCTGACCCCCATATTGGCCATGGGATTTCAACAGGATCTGAAAGGAGGAGAATGGGGCAAGGGACAGTCAGACAGCAATGGGCAGCAGTGGGGTGGGGTCCCAAATGGAGATGAAGGTTTGCTGGGATCAGGGTCCCAGAGGAGTGAGCTAGGGAGACAGAAATTAAAATAATCTTCAGACCCCATCTCCCCCCATTCCTGTCTTATTTTATTATCATATTTCTTTTCATAAAACAGCAATACTAATGTATACTTACTAAACTTGAAGACTGCAGTAATGTAGGCTGAGTAACACGGGGCTGTGTGTGACAGGACCCAAGCAGAGTTTTCCTTCCCAAGCACCTCCTCAGGACCATTTGATCTTGGCAGCCCACCCCCACCTTGGAATAGGCTCTGCCATGGGTGGCTTTGGTCAGGTGTGCATTTGCCCCACCCAAAGCTTGCTGTTGGTTTGTCAGGACCAGGGCTACTTTGACGAGCTGATATCCCTGTTGGAGACAGCCCTGGGCATGGAGCGGGCCCACATGGGCATGTTCACAGAGCTGGCCATTCTCTACTCCAAATTTTAGCCTCAGAAGATGGCAGAGCACCTGGAGCTCTTCTGGTCTCGTGTCAACATCCCAAAGGTAACCTGCCCCCCCCACCCCCCGGAGGTTCCAGCTGCTGTTTGTCCTTGTGGCACTAGTCTGACACTTAGTGGTGATCGTCCCATCAGGTACTAAGAGCTGCGGAACAGGCACACCTCTGGGCAGAGCTGGTGTTCCTCTATGACAAGTATGAGGAGTATGACAATGCTGTCCTCACCATCATCAATCACCCTGCAGATGCCTGGAGAGAAGGGCAGTTCAAGGACATCATCGTCAAAGTAAGAGCTTGGCACAGTGGGTTCCTGCCTGCTTCTGGGGGGCATGTGGGATGAATGATAAGTCTGTACATCTCAGGGCCTGTTTGCATTCTCCCTGGTGACTCTCACCACCCTCCTCTGCGCAGTGATAGGGATTTAATATGAACAAAGGGAACCTGCAGCAATTTGAAAGGGTAGTGACTAGCCGAGGCTCTGACAACCAGGCGGGGCCGGTATGCTGTTGTGCCCTGCATTCCCTCTGACCTCCCAGAATCTTACTCTCCAGCCTTGCTCATGTACCCCAGGCTTTACATAGCTGGACCTTGGTGTTTGCTCTTCCTTCTGCAGTGTAAGCTTGGTCCTCCCAGCCCCCAAACCATGTCTACTTCCATTCCCTATTGTATTTTTTGAATTACAACTATCTGGCATTTTTGTCTTCATATCTCCCCCTAAAACTGCTGACCCTACAGGAGGCAGGCACCTGAAAGGGGCAGTAAATTCCCAGAGGGGCCCGCCCTTCCCAGGAGCCCTTCCTATAAACTCTGGGCAAACCCAGGACCCCAAGCTTTTCCACCAGCCACCAGAAAGTGTCAGAATGGGTCAGGTGTGGAAGCAAGCCCCAAGTGGGCCTCTTGCTCAGTGTGTTTCGATCTCTGAACGACGTGGCCTCCAGGCTGCTGCTTCCCTGTGAGCTCTGCATGTGCATTAGGAAGTGAAAGAATGAATTCTCTATCCTCTCTTCCTGCCCTTTTACACAGAGTGTCCTTGCTATGTCCCAGTGGCTTTGGGTAAAAACAGTTCTCGCTCTGTTCTGTCTGGTTTCTGCCTGCAGTGAAAGTTACCGTTCTGACTGTGTGTCTGTCTTTCCTCTCCCAGGGTGAGAGCAGGACCCTTCATCTAGGTTAGGGACGTTAAGCTGTCACCTCTCGTGCCTTCTGTGCCACATACCCTGCTGAGGCAGGTGGGTGCCCAGCCAGGTCTTAGTCTTCACCCTCGCTGGGTGCTAAAGACCAGGTGGCTGAGGTCACACTCATGCACGGGCACAATGGTGTGTGAAGTCAGAGCGATCTGACAGGAGTCCTGCCCTGAGCAGGTTCCGGGTCTCCAGGTTGCTGGTGGAAGGGTAGGCACATCACACATTTCAGTGCCCAGGCACACTGGAAAATTTGCTGGAAAACCACACCTGATGTGTTTTTTTTTTCCACCTTTACCTCTTCTGATATCAGTGTGCATTCTAAAATTGATGGTATGTTATGACAGAGCTGGTGGTGCTTTTTCTTAATTAGTGGTGTCTGGGCATCATGGTTGTCCAGGTGATGTGTGTTCTGTAAACCACATGCTGTCACCTTGGTAGTGGTCAGGACCAGCAGATTCTGAGGAAAGGTGGAAGTCAGCACAGTGTTTGGGTCCACAGCACACTCTCAGGTGCGTCTGTGTCACGTGAGCGTCAGCATGGCTGATGGCCGAGTCCTGTTCCTGGTGTGATGCACCGATGCCTCTGCCTCCCTGCCGGTGGGAGACAGACTCCTGTCACTTCACACTTGGATTTGAGGCAGGTCCTTCCCCAGTCGGAGTGGGAGGACACTCATGGTGTGGCCACTCTAACACAAGAGGAGGGGCTTTGGAATCCCCAAGCTACTGGGTTATACAGTGAAGGGCTAGAAGGGGGCTTGCTGAGACACCAGGTTCATATGGGCTCAGCCATTTGCTCTCTGGTCCCTTTGAGCTGGGTATCTACAGTCACCTCATCGATAAGGTAGAACTAGTGTTTCTTTCCTGCCAAGTCATCAATGGCAAGTGCCGGGCATACGGTAGGTGCTTCTTACAAATAGTGGCAGAATCTCTGAGCATCAACTTTCTCTTCTGAAAAAGAGAATTGGTGCCCTATCCATGGTCTGGGACTCATTGATGATGAAGTGTATGTTACATGTGTCAGGGGTGCAGCAGTAGCTGTACTTACCTGTTGTGCAGGTGGGCATGGCCTGATGGTATTTCCATCCTGGCATGTGATCCAGAGAATGCACCAGTGTGCTCCAGAAGAGAGTAGCAAGTGCTGCCTTCAGAGGATTGAGAAACCGCTGCATCCTGTGGGCTCCAGGTGCTTCGAGAGCAGCAATTCAGCCCAATACACGTATCCACGGAAGTCACATACCCAGAGTGACTAGGTCAGCTCTTTTACAGCCTCAAGGCTTCCACACTGGGGGACAGGAGGTGACAAGTCAACCTATGCCTTAAGTGTCCACACAGGAGGGCATGGGACACTCTGGCTGTGCTTTAGTGAAGGCCTCATGGGCCTGTTCAAAAGGCAGGGAAAGCACATTGTCCTGTGTGCCCAAGGGGGTAGCCAGCTTGACCACCACCACCTCTGCCAACTCTCCTGCAGGTGCAAGTGAAGACCCTCAGCAAGATATGCTTGTCCTTTCATGCTGTCCTCTGTCATCCCAGTCATCCGTCATCCTACAAGTTTTGTTAACTTGGCTTCTGCCGGGGGGCTCACAGAAGGCAGCATGACACAGAAAGTGAACTGCAACTCCTGTGCGCATGTGTGCCTCTCCAACCTCCCTTACCTTCTGATGCTCCTTCTGCTTGCTAGATGTGTAGTGTGACTTGAGACCACCAGCCCCCTCACCTGACCTAGGCCTGATAGCGCTGAGTAAAAGGATTGGCCTTGAAGATTCTAGAGGTCTGATGGCAAGTGTGCCCAGTAGGGAGGGTCACCATTCTCCTCTGTGTCCACAGGATAGACACTAGGGATCCCATGGACCCTGTGGGTCTGAATCTGTGGCGATAGTGAGTGCTGTGGTATGAGAAGGGCATGCATCAATCTGGAAGTAGAGAGAAGGTAGTGCTTTCAGTGCCAGGTAGGACTGGGGCTGTGATTGGGCCTCTTTCTCCACCCTTTGGTGTGCAGACCTCACTGGACTCCACACCACAGCTGCCCACCTGAACTCTGCATGGCTGGGGACATGCTCTGTGCCCACCCTCATCCATTCAGCATGGCTCCAGTATTGCCTACGCTCTACTTACACCACGGACCTCCAAACACGGACCTCGCACAGACACGCTTTATGACCATCCACCTGGCACATGTCATTCTGGAGGGCAGCAGCTGCCTTGCTTTTCTGAACACCAGGCTCTCTGCAGACAGAAAACTATTGAGTGGTATTACTGAGCCCGGAAGGCAGGCAAGGATGTGCCAGGAGACAGGCTCTGAAACCTTCCCAGGGGCTTAGGGTCAGCCAGGAGTGGCCCAGCTTTCCTCTGCTAACCAGGGAGGTACAGTGTGAGCACCCCAATGAGAACAGTGGGAATATAACAGGACACACTTGAGGATTTGCTCACAGCTTAGGCTGAGCTCCCAGGGAGGGCTGGGGGAACCTTGCTTGGATGAAACCTTGTTTTGTTGTTTGGGTTTGTTCAGCTTATTCCTTTCTTCTCTCAGCAGATACTGACAGAACATTGACCCTGTATCAGATACCGGGTTGGGTGCTGGGGTGAGGCAGTTGACAAAGGCCTGCCTCTTAGGTTATCATATGACAGTTGCTGAGGAGAAAGATGAAACAGAAGTGGGAAAGGGAGTGGTCTTATAAGGGGTGGTCTTGATGGGGTTCAAAAAATTTGAACGAAGACAGAGGAAGCACAGCGTGCCGCATCTGTGGCAGACAACTGGGGCCCCCGAGGAGAGGGGTGAACTGATCCTCAGCTTTGCCCCACACATAGGTGGCCAACGTGGAGCTCTGTTATAAAGCCCTGCAGTTCTATTTAGACTACAAACCTCTGCTCATCAACGACCTGCTGTTTGTGCTGATGCCCCGGATAGACCATACCCGAACTGTTGGCTTCTTTTCAAAGGTGAGTCAATCAGGACCCCAGAGCCATAGAAGAATGCATTGGGTCAAGGCCATCTGAATGGTACCTTAATAACTATTTTTTAACTCAATCCCTAGCCTATTTAAAAATTAAATGTATTAAACTTATTTAGCTTCAAATACAGCTTTGCACTCCAGCCAGAGTGTCCATAGATGAAATTGGTGTCTACTCAGTAACCCAGGCAGCCCTTTATGTGTGGGTGTGCACAGGGCCTATGGGTCTGCGTGTTGGAAAGGAGTCCTCACTGACCCCCATTGCGTCCTGAGGCCCCTAGCTCTGTGGTCTCCTGACGACTTGTCTAAGTGCCCTGACCATTGTCCCAACTCATCAGGTAGGCCAGTTGCGCCTGGTAAAACCTTACCTGCAGTCAGTCCAGAACCACAACAATAAGAATGTGAATGAGGTGCTCAACCACCTGCTGACAGAAGAGGAGGATTATCAGGTGGGTGTGGGGGAGTCCTGTCAAGGCAGCGGCCACTCCTCTTGTGCCCAGAGACCTGTGCAGCCAGCCTTGGGTGTGCAGGACCTGAGGAGCCCCTCTCCACACTAGCCAGTGTGTTCTCTGTGGGCTTCCTTTGTACTGGGGAGATTGTGGGCCCTATGGGGAACCATAGGCAAGGGTCTCCTTTCTGAGGGCATAGTGGTAGCATCTGACCCTGGGTATGTACTCTGGGTACTGTGTCCTTCACTCACAGAAAGGCATGTCCACCTAGGGTTTGAGGGCATCTATCAATGCCTACAACAACTTTGACAACATTGCCCTGGCTCAGCGGTTGGAGAAGCACCAGCTGATAGAGTTCAGACGCATTGCTGCTTATCTGTACAAGGGCAACAAGCGGTGGGCCCAAAGTGTGGAGCTCTGCAAGAAGGACCACCTCTACAAGGTCAGTGCAGAGCAGCGGGGCTGGTGCCAGCGTCATCCCACTGCCCACGTGCTCCCTAATGCTTAGCACGGAGTAGCAGTGGTCCTCGTGCTTGGGGAGGGAGGATGAATAAGAGGGGAGGATTTTGAGAAAATGGATGAGAGTTGGAAGCCACTCTAAAGAATTGCTTCTAGGACATTTTTTATTGTTAACATAGAGCCTCTTAAAAAGTATTTGGATTGAAAGACTTGTTCTCACAGAGTTGATTCTTTTTCCAGTAGTTATTTGTGAGTTGCACTCTCCCTAAACATGGTGTAGCAGTGTTCACTGGCACCTGCTCTACTTCCTATCAAGATTTGGGGAATAGAAAAACTTAAGCCAAAAATCACATTCAAAATATCTGTTTCTGCCACTTACCAGTGAATCAGCACCACCCTCATGTCTGAATCCAGGTCTGGGCATTTGCTAGTCAGGGTGGACTGCCTGGAAGATCCCAGACCCCGAATGCACTGCCGTCACTGCTTGGCCTCAGCGGCTCCTTGTGTGACATGCAGTTGCACAAGTGCACCCTTGTTGTGATATGCACTGACATGATTTTCAAGGGTTCCATGTGCTGGAAAACTCCAGAACCCCCTCTGCAGACCATAAGCTTGACCTGAGAGTGTTGTTCCTTGGCATTCCTGAGTACCTTCTCAGGACACACAGATAGCTGCCACCCTCTGCCAGCATAGTAAGTTCGCACTCATGGCACATGGACTGACATCAGGATCATTAGGGTCATGTTGTGCTTCACCCCAAGTTGTCCCCTCCAGATTTGAACTGTTAATGACTTCTCCCAACCTCATTGTCCTTCCCAGGGTGCTGACATTCCCCATAGAGGGAGCCCCTATAGAACCTCTAAGACCACACCTTAGCGTGCTTTAGGTGCTGAGCCCAGGCATGGCAGCCTTGGCTGGGGTCACAGTGCCCTATTCTGCTCTGGTCCATGTCAGGGTGGCATGGCTCTTTCTACTCAGGCAGTGAATTAGCAGATGGTGCTGTGAGCACTGCAGAGGGGCATCCCTCTTCTTCCAACTAGGGATCCCATCAGTGACACATGCCAGGTAGAGAACCTGGAAGGACAAGCCATTGACAGAAAGTGGTGGCATACTTGCCAGCGCAGAGGTTCTCAGTCAGTCACCCCTGGTGACATTTAGTTGTCAGACCTGGGGGATGTGATACTAGATACAGTAGGTAAAGGCCAGGGTGGTACTAAAGAGCCCACATTCCCCACACATAAGTGTTAGCAGGGCCATGTCAGGGCCAGAGGTGCAGAGGCTGCCCAGGGTAGTGTACCCTGGATTTCAGTCATGGTGTGCCACCCCCTGGGCAAGTGAGTGGCCACCTGTGCACCCAGACACTCATGGAACAATAAGAAAGGCACTTTCCAGACTGCAGAGGTTGGGTGGACAAGCATGGCGGACAGCCATCAGGGTCGCCACTGGCAGTGTGCACACTCAGCCTGGAGAGTCAGCTGAGCAACGGGGCCACTAACTGGGTGCAGGAGGCGCGAACTGCTAAGGAATGCTGAGACAGGGTTGCTGTGGAGTGGTGTGAGGACAAGGCCAGATGAGGGCTGAAAGTAGCGATCAGGGATTTGGGGGGGACTTTTTTATATGAGCAAGAAAAGGCTAATCACTATTTCTCGAGCACGAGCTGTGGCACAATCATTGTGACTCTGGCCTTCCCAGTAAGCACTACTGGCAGTGTCTGTTCTCCTTCATCACCCACCCCCTGAGGACACGGACACACACACACACTCCCTCTGTATGTCTGTTGGGCTCTGTTCTTCTGGGGTGCCTACATCCGTGAGTGCCACCACCTTTCTCAGCAGCTGAGCAAGTCTGCCAGGACCAGCTGCCAGGGCCACATTCTGTGCTCACCACAGCCCTCCTGGAGGTGCCACTTCCTACCAGAGGCTAACCAAGGCATAGGGACCCCTCTGGACAGAGAAAGAGCCTTCACAGAGTCTGGCGCTGTTCCCGCACTCTGCTTATCCAGAAAGTACCTCATGTGGCAAGAGGCAGGGTGAGCAAAGCTGTGCATCTGCCTTGACTGTAGGACGCCATGCAGCACGCTGCAGAGTCACAGGACACCACGCTGGTGGAGGAGCTGCTCCTGTGGTTCCTGAAGGAGGGCAAGCGGGGATGCTTTGCAGCTTCTCTTGTCACCTGCTACGACCTGCTTTCCCCAGATGTGGTGCTGGAGCTGGCCTGGAAACACAACGTAGTGGACCTGGCCATGCCCTACTTCATCCAGGTGATGAGGGAGTACCTTAGCAAAGTAAGTATGGCTCTGCTGTGGCTCCGTAACTGCCACGTGGCACAGCCTGAGACTCTGGCCTAGCCTGCAGAGGCCCCTGGTGGGTCCACTGGGGGCTAGCCTAGTTTGCCCAACCAGCCCTAGCTGCCTTCCAATGTCCTCTTGCCTTCATACTCAAGTGGTTTTCTTCCCATCATTAATCTCGAGAAACTCCTCATGGGGAGCTCTGGGTCGAGCTGGGCACTCCCCCCAAAGTGGCTCTCCTATACACTGCCAGGATCACAATGCTATGCTCATTGATGACCCGGGGCTTCCTGGGCAGCAGTGTGGCAACATTCCACCCCAGAAGCCATACTTGGGCCTGAGCTCATTGTTTCTGTCACTCTGGATGTCATTTGTCCCTAGGGTTCTGCTCTAGCTTTCCTTGAAGGTATATGAGGTATTTAATAAGGTAGCAGTATCTGATTTTAAAACTCTGTCAAAATCTTTTGAGTCCCTCTCTGGGTCTAGCTTTGCAGCTGTCCAGAGACCAGTGTCATCTGGTCCAACTTGTTTCTAATGTTGTGGGAAAGTCACCACTCAGCAGCATCTACTTGGCTCATCCAACCATATGTTTCTCCTCTTTTTTTTTTCAACTAAAGTAACATGCCTGACCTCTTTCAAGTCTGGAGACCTAGCAATGCTAAAAACAAAAACAAAAACCAGGCTGAGGCTTCTGTCAGTGATTGGAGTACAAGGAGGTCCCTTCCCAGGGTTAATGTGGGGGTTAGGGAAGAAACAGGAAGTGATGGGAAGATTCTGGTTGCCAGCTTTGGACTACAGAGCCTCCTGGGAGCTGTCCAGCCCCTGGTAAGTGCCATCCCAGGGGCTTTTCAAGGCCATTGCCTTGCAGGAGAGGAGGGACTGCCAGAGTGCACATCTGAGGGAGGTCTCCTAGACTTCAGGGATCAGGGAGGAGCAGCTCTGGCCTTGTGGCCTGAGCTCCCCTACTGCCAACAAACACAGCGTGGGTGAATTTATAAGTGTGTCTGGTTCCTTAACTGCAATGGACAGCAGTTCCCTACAGGAGGTATTTGTGCTGTGTGGAGTTTGTCTGTGGAAGCTACTGTACCCACCAGGCTGCTCTTCCCACATCTAAGTTGTCTTCACCTGGAAGTAGCCTGCCTGTTCAGAACCCCACGTGAAGAAAGATGAATGTGGCTTTACTCTTCCTGGGGTCAGGCTCATGGGTTAGTATAAGAGGACTGGGCCCACTAACACCCTCATTGCTGCAGGGATTAGATACTCCCCCAAGCCCACAAAGACTTGGAGAAACACACTTCCTCTTTGTAGTGAATCATGGCAGCCACTGTCATCTTGGTCAGCACTGTAACCACATAGCTAACCTAGAGTGAGACAGTGGGCCTGAGCTAAGCCTCCCACCCTGCTGGAAGGAACCTGTCTCCTGGTCGCAGACACCTTCGCTAATCCTAGAAGGTAAGGGGTCAGACAGACCAGGTGCCTATCACAGTCAGAAAAGAACAGGTTGAGGGGGGTTTCTTGGGCAGTGGTGGGGTATGGGCTGACCTTCAGCTGACACAGTGCTGTGAGGAGAAGGGGCCAGCCAACTTAGAGATAAGAAGAGCAGTAGAGTGACTTCCACAGACAAACTCCACACTGTCCCTTATTAGAGAAGGCCCAGGGATTCCATCTGGGAATCTTAAGGGCCAGCCCACTGAGACTGCCCCCACTCTCCCTGCTTTCTCAGTGGGTGGTGCTGGCCCAGCTCAGACAGTCCTGGGTGTCAGCTGAAGACAGAGAGGACAGAGCCCATAGAAAGGAGGGGAACAGGAGCACGTGGGGTTGACAGCAGTGCCTGGACCTGATCTATAAACCTCAGGGCAGGTGATTGTTTCTTCTTTCCTGTGGGGTACTTGTTGGGGGTTCCCAGATATACAGTTATCATCACTCCAAGAACACAGTGCTATGTGCTATATAGCCCCCACGGCACCATCTCATTCTGTTCCCTCACTGAGTCTCTGCCAGCCTGTGGGCACTACAGGGAGCAGTGCCTGATGAAGCCTCAAAGAGCAGGAGGTAGCTTGTCTTCAGACACCTTCACTACCTCTCAGATCCTGTGACCTCCCTGCCAGGTGGAGTGTCCCAGGTGTCAGATGACATGGTCTCTTAGGAGTGATGGGCAGCCTGGTCTGGCTAGATACAGAGCGCTGTTTTGTCCTGGTAGCGTCCCTTTGTCCAGAGGAGGACTTGGTCCATGAGCCATGCTGCCTGCCATCTGTGGATACAGGACAAGTATCCATTTGGGAAACACCAGACTGGAACAGTGACATGGGCTCACCAGGGCCCCCCTGGGCATTCTTCTCCACCAGGTTATAGAAATCTTCACCTTGTGGGACAGAGTAACGTTCACTGTGTGCTCAGCATGCACCCAGAATAACCATCCTCAACGCTAACTCTCCTGGAGGCCATGTGCTTGTCCCCCAACCCAACATTTACCTAGAGACCCAAACTGCATTTGGCCTGCAAGTGGATACTCACTTTGCCTCTTTGCAGGTGGACAGACTAGATACCTTAGAGAGCCTGCACCATCAAGAAGAGCATCCCACCTCTCTCCTGTTTGGTGGGTGTTACCCAATAACCTGTAGCCCCTGTTCCTTTAAGAGGGGAGGGGAGGGGGCAGGGAATAGTTCAGGTCACCTTTCCCTGACAGGGCTTCAGATAGGGGTGGGAATGGATTGGGGGAGGGGTACAGTGAGACCCCAGTGAGCTTTTGGGTGTATTGAGGAGTGTTGGAAAGGGACAACTACAGTCCTTCCTGCTCTGAGGGCACCCACTTTCCAGTAGGGGTGCCCGTCTGCTTGTGCCTGGCAATTGCCCAGTTTCTAGCTGCTGCTTTGAGCCACCCTGCCTAGCCCCTGGGCAGCAAGGCCATTGTTTGCTTCACTCTTGAGGACCTGCATGGATGGCCTGGTTGTTGAGCAGATTGATTGTGTCACTCCACAAAGGCGGTTGGTTCCTGGAATGTGTTGCAGAACTAACACAGGCCTGAGGGTGCATGACCATAGCACATGAACCTAATTCAAGTCTCCCATCATCTGGGGGTGGGTCATTGTGCCCACCCCCATTAATGTAAATCTGTTTTTTTCCTAGATTTTGATGGACATAAGTGAGACCCAGCTGGTTGAGCTAAGTGTCCCATTTTGAGACTAGTTTACCCTCCACCCTGGCTAGCCTCTCTGCTGCTACCACAGTCCTGCTCCTAGGTACCTTCTCTCCATTGCTTCAGTCTTCTTAGGCCCCTGACCACGCAGAAATAGTAGGAGCTCTGCGCACTTTGGCTTCTTTCTCTGCAGGCCCACAGCTGCTGCTGACAGCAGACCCTGTTGCAAGCCCAGCCCTTGCCATCTTCCCCTATGGATATGGATATGGTGAAGTCACCAGTGTACAGCTTCAGCATGTGTAATGGACTCTCAGCAGCCATGCCCCCTCTGCCAAGTTAACCTCCCCCAAGGAGTGTCACCCCAGAAGCACAGAGTACCCTAATGGAAGGTGGGGACACCTGGACTTTGTATTTGCTGAGGCCTGATGATGGCAGCTTATGAGCCACCTCTGAGCCTGGGGAAGCCAAGGATAGCCACTGAATGCCTGAGAAGACTAGCTCCAGGAACCATCAGAGAGCCACCAGGCCCTCTTACTGAAGCCAGGCATTCCTGGGGAGTTCTTGTCTGCAGGAACTCCTTGGTGTTAAGGGGTGTGGGCCCTCTCTTCACTCCATGTTGGCAGAGCTGCCCCCTCCAGGCCACTCTGCAACACAGTTGAACTAGCTTCCTGCGGATCCTGAATATTAAAGTCTGTTTATCAAGGGAAAGCTTCCCTGCTTGGTGCTGGTACGGGTAGGAGACAAAAGATTTGCTGAGATCTGTTTACGGGTGGGGGACCTGTGCCTGCCCCGGGGATACAGTTGTATTTGGAGTCTTTTCTGACCATATACATTGCACAGTCCAAATCCCGCAGGGGACTGTAAAGGCCAAACCCTCAAAAAAGGAGGGATGGGCAAGCCCCACGTGTCTCGGGGGAGGGTCTCTCCGGGGATCACGTCGCTCTTGGCAGATGCGCAGAGCCAGACACTAAATACTTAACCGCACCGGGCTGGAGACCTGGACCGGTTTTAGAAACTGCACCTTGACCCACAGCTCTAGGCCCCAACGCAGCGCCTCCCGCAGAGCCCCGCCCCCGTCACGTTCCTTTTCCGGGGACTCGGGCTCGGCCATTGGCTGGGCCCCGCCCCGGCGCCTATCTTGGAGCGCCCCGCCCGGGCCTCAGTTTCCCGGCCGGTTCGGGGCGGGCGGGGGGCGGGGCCCGGCTCAGACCACTGGGGGAGGAGCCCAGGAGCTGACGCGACTGCCCCGCCCCTCCCCGCCCCCCGGGCCATAACCGGCCGCCACCGCCGCATCCCAAGCGGACCGAAGCTGAGTAGGAGACTCGGACCCGTGGCCGACGCCGGGCGCCCCGCCTCCCGGCACGCCATGGTCGCGTCGCGCGCTCTGGCGGCCGCCGCACCCTCGCCCGGGAAAGCCAAGCTGACGCACCCGGGGAAGGCGATACTGGCAGGTGGGCCCCTTCAGGATGCAGACCCTAGCCCACGCGCCCCGCCGTGCTTCCGTGTGGGCCGGGGACACCGAGGCCCCGCCCCACTTCCGGGTCTGGCGTGGGGGCGGCCCGGGTCTCCCACCGGCACCCAGGGTCCCGTCCAGCGTGTTGCCAGTCCATACCACGCCGAAACAGCGGGAGTGGGGCGTGGAGACCCAGCCCGGCCTCCCTGCGCCACAGGAGCCGGACAAAGTCCGGGGGGGAGGGGCCCGGACGACTGCGGGCGGGCAGCCGGGCGGGGGTCTTAGGGCCTGGGTCCCCGATCCCCACAGGCGGCCTGGCGGGTGGCATCGAAATCTGCATCACCTTCCCCACCGAGTACGTGAAGACACAGCTGCAGCTGGACGAGCGTTCGCACCCACCGCGGTACCGTGGCATCGGTGAGTACGAGGCGGCCAGTGTGGGACGGAAGCCGAGAGCCCTCAGCTGGGCCGGACGGTGCTCAGGAACCCGCAGCGGCGGGTGGCGCGGAGCTTGGGGGGCGGGTCCGGCGGGTGTCGCTGACCGCCCTTTTCCCCAGGGGACTGCGTGCGCCAGACGGTCCGCAGCCATGGAGTCCTGGGCCTGTACCGTGGCCTCAGCTCCCTGCTCTATGGCTCCATCCCCAAGGCAGCCGTCAGGTGAGATGGGCAGGGGGCCGGGAGTGGAGGCGTGGGAGGAAATCCTGGGTGGCAGCAGCCCCTCATCCCACTGCCTCCCGTGCCAGGTTCGGAATGTTCGAATTCCTCAGCAACCACATGCGGGATGCCCAGGGACGGCTGGACAGCACGCGCGGGCTGCTGTGCGGCCTGGGTGCCGGAGTGGCAGAGGCTGTGGTGGTCGTATGCCCCATGGAGACTGTCAAGGTGTGGAGGGGCCCAGCGGGAGATAAAGCTAGCAAGGCTGCAGGGTGAACTGCCCAAGGGAGCTGGGCACAGGATGCTATACAAAGGGTCTCCCTGGACGTTGGACTTTCTGCCAAATGCAATGAGAGGACGTTATGGTTTTTTAAAAGCACTTAAACAGAAAAGATAACCCCAGGTTCATGCCCAAGCTGTGGGAAATACAACAGCAGAGAAGCATTCAAACGGTGGGCCCTCTTGTCTCCTGGGGCCTCTTGTCCCATGGTGGCTCTGGGGGACCCATTTTCCAAGTAAAGAGTTCCACCTCCAACCCTTGCCTGACCTTCATGGACTTTGGGCCTGCAAGGCAAGGGACCAGGTGTGTCCTTCCTGCCGTGTTTAGGAGCCGGTACCTTTGCTTCCCTCTCTCTCAGGTGAAATTCATTCATGACCAGACCTCTTCCAACCCCAAGTACAGAGGATTCTTCCACGGGGTCAGGGAGATTGTTCGGGAACAAGGTAAGCCATTTGGTTTTCCTCTTAAGGCCTGTCCTTCCCTCTCCTGCCTTGGTGTAACTTTGTGTGCCTCACTTCAGTCGGCAGCTGAGGCCTTGGAGGCACCAGTGTGACCCCAGCCTGTCTCCCCCCAGGACTGAAGGGGACTTATCAGGGCCTTACAGCCACCGTGCTGAAGCAGGGATCCAACCAAGCCATCCGCTTCTTTGTCATGACCTCCCTGCGCAACTGGTATCGAGGTACATCCGCAGACTGCAAGTCCCCCTTTAAACGCTCCTCACTCCCTAAAGCTCCCATTTTCATAGACACTGGTCCATCTTCCCCCAGCCCTCAGAGCCCCTTGGCCCTCCCAACACCTTTTGACCATAACTCCCACCCACATCCAGGAGATAACCCCAACAAGCCAATGAACCCACTGATCACCGGGGTGTTTGGAGCTATCGCAGGTGCCGCCAGTGTCTTTGGGAACACCCCTTTGGATGTGATCAAGACCCGGATGCAGGTGGGGATGGGACTGGAAAGAAAAGGGGATCTTGCAGCAAGGGCTGGCTACTGAGTGGTGGTATGCTGGTGTCCTGTAGGGCCTGGAGGCGCACAGATACCGGAACACGTGGGACTGTGGTTTGCAGATCTTGAGGAATGAGGGACTCAAAGCGTAAGTGAGGGAGGGCCGGGGCTATTGTCCCCACCCCAGGCCTTCCCTGACCTTACCCCAAAACCCCTGCATGCACAATCTCCTAGGGAGTCCTTACCTTTGGTCCCTCCTCCCCTTCCCAGAGATAGTCCTTCATCTACCTCCTCATTTCCCACCCCATATATACCTCCACTCTTAGATTCTACAAGGGCACTGTGCCCCGCCTGGGCCGAGTCTGCCTTGACGTGGCCATCGTGTTCATCATCTATGATGAGGTGGTGAAGCTGCTTAACAAAGTGTGGAAGACAGACTGAAGCCCAAGGGTCTGCCTGGGGGTGCTTCCAGACCAGCCCCCACTGCCCTCTTCTCACAATTCCAATGCAGTCGTGCCAAGAGGCCCTCTTCCCCTGTCCCTTGCACTCTGTCACCTGGTCTGTCCCCTGTGGCCATTGAGTCCATGTGTCCTATAGTGCCATGTGTCCCCTTGATCTCTATGACGTATCACTATTGTGTCTAGCCAAGGCTGAGAGTCCCTCTGGCCTGTGGATCTGTGCCCACTTGTCCATGTGCTTACTCATGAGCAGTGTACCTGTGTTTCACGTTCTCTGTCATGTGACCGTGTTCCGCTTCCCGGGGTGCTCGTGTGGCCTGGGTCCACGGCCCTGTAGCCATGGCCCCACCCCAGCCCGGTGCCTTCCACCCTGGGCATCGGGGCACCTGCCCTGGCCTACCATAGCTGCCTCTGGGCCTCAGCCCGGCCTCACCCCATTCCAGGGACTGTGTGCCCCC
>PVIJ01022585.1:5827-15931 GCA_004024925.1 Scalopus aquaticus
ACCACCACTATCGCCATCACCACCACCATCACCTCCACCACCATCATCACCTCCACCACTGCCACCATCACCTCCACTACCACTATCTCCATCACCACCACCATCACCTCCACCACCATCACCTCCACCGCTGCCACCATCACCTCCACCACCACTATCACCATCACCGCCACCATCACCTCCACCACCACCACCACCTCCACCATCATCACCATCACCTCCACCACCACCATCACCTCCACCACCATCATCACCTCCACCACCGCCACCATCACCTCCACTATCACCATCACCTCCACCACCACTATCACCATCACCACCACCATCACCTCCACCACCATCATCACCTCTACCACCGCCACCATCACCTCCACCACCACTATCACCATCACCTCCACCACCATCACTTGTTTTCATCACCACCACTTCCTTATTATTTCCATGGTCAACATCATCCTCCAAAACCAATTTTCAGCTGCAAAGTCAAAGGCCAAGGCACTGGATAGCTTCTGTAAAGGAGCGAGGACGCACTCCACACCTCCACCCGGCCTCGTCTCGTCCCAGGAGTGACGCCACCTGTGTGTCCAGCTGCCCGGCCTTCCGTCCTCCGGCAGACGCGCGTGCTCTCTGGCCTGTGCCACGATCAATTCCGCACGGGGCCTCTGCACCGTGGCTCCGTGTCCAGCGCCATCTCTGTAAGGCTGGAGAGTCCTTTTCCATAATGCCCAATAAATAACCCGGATTTAATTGAATTAATATCGACAGCGTGTAATTGCTCCTTGTTGCTCAAGCCTGCCTAGGAGGGGCGGCGAGGGGCGGAGCAGCGAGGTTATTGCTTTAAAAAAAATGCCCTGGGCCCCAGCAGCGTTTTGGCCTTATTATTATAGTAATAATGAGGGCAGCTGATTTGATCTCTCCTTCCACAATAGCGTGGCACAGCCAGCTACATAAACAGCAAAGTCCTTTGTCCCTGTGGGCTGTTTGCGGGTAATTAAAATCAATAGGCTCTTCCTCACAGATCTCCTTAGCCTCCCTGACGCCCAGGGCTCCGCGGGCGAAGACAAGCGGACGGGCCTCTGGGAGCGCCGCCCCGCGGCGGAGGAAGAGGCCGGCCAGGGCTGGCGAGAGGAGGCCCCGGCACAGACCGGCCAGCGAGGACGCCGCAGGGCTCACTGGCAGACCCCACAGAGTGGGTTTGGGGGCGTCGAGGAGGAGGAGGAGGAGGCTCCGTCCACCTGTGGGGCGCCCCAGTGCCCTCTGAGTCCCCTGGCTGCTGAGCTGCAGGCGCCCCACGCCCCGTCCTCTTCCTGGGGCAGCCCTGGATGTGCGCGCGCAGGACCCCACTCTGCCCTCGGGGGTCACCGCTCCGGGCCTTGCCTGGGGCCGGCGGGCGGGCAGCGGAGGGGCCACACAGATGGGGTGCCGGGCAGGGGCTCACTACGGGGGCCTGCTCCGGGGAGCGGGGTGTCGACAGTTCTGGAGACGGCGGCGGGGGGCGTCCTGAGCAGAGGGGTGCGGACGCGGTGGCCTAGGTGCGCCCGCGGGGCGCTCGCGGGGGCCAGTGGGTGGTCAGGGGGGCCGCTGAGGGGAGCGCGGTTTCCCGGCACCTGGGCGAGACGCCGGGGGTGCGAGGGGCTGGCCGCTGCTCCCCTAGGCCAGAGCTCAGCAGGGGACCCCAGCGCTCACACCTTGCAGCACGCGGACACGCATGTTCACACGTGCGCGCCCTTACACGCGCTGCCGGCGCGCGCGCAAGGCCCCGCCCCCACGCTGCCGCTCCCCGCGCGGTTCTGGCTCACGTCCCCGCAGCCGGGCGCCGGGTGGCCGCGGGTCCAGCACGTCAGGGGAAATTACTCCGCCGTCCAGCTTGGGAGCAATTAGGCCCCTCGGACGGGACGGAAATGAGACATTTTCTGCTGTGCGGTGGCAGAGCTGTGGCCGCTCCCGCTCGGGGCCGCTGTGGCTGCCGGTCAGCCGAGGGGTTGGGGGCGGGGCGCTCCGCAGGGGCTGGGCCCCAGCGGTGTGGCGGGAGCTGGCCTGGGCTGGCCTCTGTCCCCCGGCCCTGGGGCCTGCAGGCAAGGCTGGCTCCAGGGCAGTCGCGGGCTCACCAGCCGGCTGTGGGGCTCCTCGGCCTGGGCTCCGCCTGCTCCGGGGGCTTCCCGAGCGATGCTCCTGGACTGTGGGCCGGGGGCCCTCACTCCTAAGGAAGGAGCCTGAGTGGAGCTGCCTTCCTGGCTGCCAGCGCTGACCAGGGCCAGGGCCTTTCCTGCGGGCAGCGGGCAGCGGGCAGCCTGCAGACAGCCCCATGTCCACAGTACACTGGGCTCCCCGCAGCTACCGGCTGCTGTCCATGAGCTCTCTGCTGGCGATGGGGGGGGCAGCCAGCGTTTCCCTTGAGGCTTGGGGCCACAGCCGCCAGCCCCCCAAGAATCCTGCCTCCCCCCGTCCAGCCCGGGGCGGGACGTCCTGCCAGGCTGTCCGGCGACCGCTGCAGGCCTGCTGCGGAGAGGCAGGGCTGCCCGTGCTGCCCGGCGTGTCCCTGGGGTCCTGGAGCCCCTCGAGGAGCTGGGGAGGGCAGAGTGCCCACCTGGGCGGGCAGGCGAGTGTGGGCGGCCCTGAAGCCCAGGCCTCTGCATGGTCCGGGGGCGGCCGCCCGCCCTCCGGCCCTGGCTCCTGGACCCCGTGGGCCCCACAGGGGCTTGCAGCGGGCGGAGGCGAGATGGGCCTCCCCGCGGGGGGTGCGCACACACTCACCACCACCGCCCACTGCCCACTGCGACCAGCTCGGTCAGCAGCACAGCGGCCACCCTGGCGCCCCAAGTTCCTGGGGCAGCACAGCGCCCTCCGCTCGGGTCGGGTCAGGCCTGTGGCGGTGGCAGCCAACCCCCGCCAGGGCTCGAGCCGGAGGCGCCCTCTTGCCCGCGGGCACCGGGGAGGAAGCAGCCGGTCCAGCAGCTGCCGGGCTGACTGGGCCTTGTCGCGGCGGACAGGCCAGCACCTCTGGCCCAGTATGGCCACAGCCACGGCCGGGGCGCCCCCAGGCAGCGGCCCAGCGGAGAGCGGGTGGAGGCAGCCGCTGTCCCTCCCGCCCTGGGCCTGGCGGGCAGCCCTGACCCCAGCTCGAGCCCCCCGCAGTGGCCGCGGGCTACGGGGGCCTTCATGCTTCATTCCCTGACAGTATCCATCTTTCCAAATTGATTTTTGATATCCACAGTGACCTGGAAGGCAGACGCGGCGATAACTCTCGGAAAGTGGAAAACAATATTATCGCCACAAATATGAATTACTGGCCGCCAGGTTAAATCTACTGTGCCGTGAATTATGTGACCCGGGCGCGCCCATAATTCCTGGGACTTTATGGAGCCGCGAGGCCGGCGGGCGTGACAAGCTCTTAACAGCCAGCGCGGCCGGCCGGCGGGGATGGGGCTGCGCTCTGTCCCTGGGTGGGCACTGCCCCGGCGGGCCCCAGGAGGCCCGGGAGGGACGGCAGGGCCAGGTCAGCGGCCAGCGTGCGGGGGGCCGGGCCGGACGGCAGGGATGGCCGAGGGTGCGTGGTGGGGGCGCGGGCAGGTGGGCCGGGAGGACGCAGGGCGGGGCCGGGCCAGCGCACCGGGGGAGGGGTGCTCGGAGCTGCGCCCCAACCGCAGGGAGGGGACAGTGGGGGAGCAAGGTGGGGCGGGATGCGCGAGCTCCAGAGGCAGGGGCATTCAGGCTGCCCCCAGGCCCGGGGACGGCTGAGTCCAGGGGGGCTGCTGGAAGTGGGGTGCTGGGCCGGCAGGCCTGGAGCTTCGGGCTGTCCAGGAGGACCCGGGACACTTCCCGACACCTTCTCTGGACACCAGTCCTGGGGGACTCAGAGCTGGGTTGAGGGTGCCCTGGGCGGGTGGCCCTGCTGGTCATCAGCCCCCAGCCCTGGCCTCTAGGAGGGCTCCCCGCCATGGGGACGCCCCACTGCAGCTGACATCCAATCAGGCCCCTGGACACGGGCTTTCAGGATCCCCAGAGAAGACGGGAGCTCCCCACGCTGGGCCAGGGCCTGGGCCATTCCTGCAGGGGTGTTCCGAGGAGACCTCGAAGGTGCCCCCTACTGGAGGCTCAGTTTGGGGCGCCAGTGCCACCTGGAGCCTGCGGGGAGCAGAGGACCCCTCTGACCTCTCCTGCGGGCGAGGGGCTGACTCTGGGGAGACACCTCACAAATGTCATTTAATTTACATGACAAAGTGGCGGGTCCTGCCAGCGCTGGAATGTGCAGGAGCAATTTCCGAAAATTATTTCAACAATGTAGCGAGTTAAATGTCAGCCAGGCTAATTATGTTTATGCTAATTGTTAATTAGCCCCATAATGGAGACAGTCTTAATTAACAATAGTTAGAGGTGGGAGGCGGGAGGGCGGCTGCAGCTGGGAGGGGCCGGGCCTGGTCACCTCGTCCTGTGTCCCTCGGCCCTCCCGAGAGCACCCCAGGGCCCTCCCGGCCTGCGCGGCAGGAGGACGTGGTGCCCCGCTCCCCCTTTCTCCAGACCCTCAGCTCCCCGTCCACCGGCCAGGGCTGGGGGGGGCCACACCCCCTTGGCTCCGGGGCTCCCTGCGGGCCGCGCCTGCTGCCATCAGGGGCTGTCCCCAGAACAGGTCCACTGCTGGGGCAGCCGGGTCACCAGGGGCCCGGAGCGAGGTGGGGCCGAGCAGTCCTGGGCACGAGGGGACGCAGGGCGGGCGGGGCTGGGGCCAGGCTGGGCCCCCAGGCAGCTGCTGACCAGCAGAGGGGCAGAGGGGGCCGCGGGGACAGCCCCCCAAGGGCTTCTTGGCAGCCCGGGGCGCTGGTGCTGGACCCGGCCCAGCGAGACGCCTCCTCTCGGCTTCGGGACACCTCCACGTGTCCGCGCCCTCTGTCCGACCGGCCCCGGGCAGCGCCCTGCCCCACCCGTGGCTCCCTGCTGAGCGGCGACCCCAGCTCCGCCGCCCACCGTCCCCTCGTCAGCGCCCACCGCCGCCGGCCAGCCTCACACACCCGCACTCCCACGTGCTCACACTCACACGCGCACGCGCGCACACTCGCACAGCTCATACTCACGCTCGCGCACACTCGTGCTCGCACCTCACGTTCGCACATTCACACTTTCGTGCAGCTCGCACACCCACGCTTGCACACTCGTGCTCACACCCTCAGCTCTCTGGCACACTCACACCCACCCACACTCACACACTCTCTTGTGCACATGCACACACTCGTGCCCGCACACTCAGCTCTCTGGCGCACTCACACCCACACACTCACATTTACACACTCACACTCTCACACACGCACACACTCTTGTGCACATGCACACACTCGTGCCCGCACACTCAGCTCTCTGGTGCACTCAACCCACACGCTCATGTTTACACACTCGCACTCTCACACACTCTCTTGTGCACACGCACACACTCGTGCCCGCACACTCAGCTCTCTGGCGCACTCACACCCACACGCTCATGTTTACACACTCACACTCTCACACACACTCTTGTGCATATGCACACACTTATGCTCACACACTCAGCTCTCTGGCGCACTCACACCCACACGCTCATGTTTACACACTCACACTCTCACACACACTCTTGTGCATATGCACACACTTATGCTCACACACTCAGCTCTCTGGCGCACTCACACCCACACGCTCATGTTTACACACTCACATTCTCACACACGCACACACTCTTGTGCACATGCACACACTCGTATTCACACACTCAGCTTTCTGGCGCACTCAACCCACACGCTCATGTGCACACACTCGTGCTCGCACACTCAGCTCTCTGGCGCACTCACACCCACACGCTCACGTTTACACACTCGCACTCTCACACACACTCTCTTGTGCACACGCACACACTCGTGCTCACACACTCAGCTCTCTGGCGCACTCACACACTCACGCTCGCACACTCGTGCACACTCACCCCGTGTGTGGGCTTCACTCTGGGTCGGAGAGCCCTGCCCAGGCTGGGCCCACAGCCCAGCGGCCCCTCTTCCAGGCCGTCGGCCGCCCATGTGCTCCCCCTTCCTGACTGGAGGGGGGTCCTGCTGGGGGGGGAGTGGGCGGTGGGGCCTGGCCCCTGGGGAGGGTGTGGTGCTGTCCGCCTGGGGTGGACGGCTGTGCTCATTCGCTCCTGTTTTCAAAAAGTGGAGGCGGGGAGTGAGGCGGTGTGAGTCCTGGGAGGGCCTGCGGACGGCCAGGCTGTCCACACTGCTGACCCTGCAGCCACGAGGCCGACCACAGAGGCTTGAGTCCTAGAAATGCAAAGGGGACGGAAAGAAGGGACTTGGTCACGAGGCAGAAAGAATCTTCCAGAGGCCGCTCGGGACGGCACAGAGCCAGGCCAGCTGCGGCCCGCGGCTGGTGTGGACGCCGCCTGGGGGCGCGCAGCGCTGGGCAGCCTGCGGGATGAGCGTGTGAGGGTCGCGCGCAGCCACCGGGGAGCGAGATTTTAGCAGGGGAGAAAAAGATGAACCTGCAAATCAAAGAAATGAAGTTTAATGCTGTCATCTTTTTTTTTAAGGATTTATTTATGCATACAGGCTGGGGTACAGGTCAGAAGTGTGGGGCGGCGAGAGGGTTCACCAGAGACAGAGTGGGGAGCAGAACAGACAGAGCGATGGAAACACACTGCTGAGGGGAGCAGCGGGGAGACAGGAGGGGTCTGCTGTGCCCTGTGGGAAGCTCCCCGACCCGGAGTTGAACTCGCGTTGCCGCTGCCGACAGCTCCACAGCGCAGCGCTTAACCGCTGCGCCCCTGGGGAGGCCCTAACGCCGTAATCTTAATAAGGCATCTGGAAACGAAATTAAGGAAACAATTCTATTTGCAGCAGCGTCAACCCAGAACTAGTCGTCAGAGTAAAGTTAAATAAGGAGCCGCAGGACGTGCTCCCTGGGCATCAGCACGAGTGGGGTTTGGCCCGGAGCCGCCCTTCCGCACCCCAACTTCTCTGTGCAAATTGCCAGGCTGGTCCTAAAATTTGCATGGAATCGCCGAAGACCCAGCACAGCCCACAAGGGCGAAGCAGAGAGATGCCCCTCCCCGATTTCAAAGCCCGAGGTGAGGCGGCCGCTGCCTGCATGGCAGGCCCCTGCCCCCAGCCCCCCCAACCCCCCAGCCCCCGGCCCCAGATCCCCTGGCCCCCCAGCGGGAGCTGTCTGCACCCTTTGGCCAGGGCGGCACGAGCCTCCCCCGCTGCGCCCGGCGCTCGGGGAGGGGCCTCCCCACACCCCACGCCAGGACCCCAGTGGTCCAGACCCTGCGGGAGCTGAGACGTGAGACTTCTAGGAGAAACAGGAATAAATCCTCGCGGTCCGGACTGGACGCCAAAGGCAGAGCCCCAGGAAGGCAGTCAGGGCTGCCCAGTGGGGCTTGAGGGGCAGGCGGTGGGGGCGGCAAGCCCAAGGCGGTCCCTCAGCTGCGCCCAGGGCCTGCAGCGAGCGCCCACGACGACGTGTAATAAGAGCCCAGATGGTCTGGAAAAGGCAAAGACCCACACACTTCCCAGGGACACGCGGGCTCAGCCGCCCAGACGAGGGCCGCATCCGCGGGGCGGCCGAGCCACGGCTGCGCGCCCCCGGCCACTGACCCGCCCCTCGCCCGGACGCATGGACTAGCAGCGGGGCTCCAGTCGCCGCGCCCCTGCACCAGCGTCCCCAGAAGGACCCCAAGGCCCAGGGACGAGGCCGAAGCTCCTGGACCCGCCATGGTGGGGACACTCGCCAGTGGGGCAGTCGCTGGTGGGCGGGCCCTGAGGACGTGAAGGCCGCCCCTCCCCCTCGTGCCCCGGGGCCTGGGGCTGGGCGGGGCCTGGGGCGGGGATGGGCCGGGGCTGGGCTGGGGAGATCCGTGGTGATAACCTTCCTGGAGTGACCGTGGCTCTGCCTGGCCTCCCGTGGGGCCAGTGCGGGTCCACTCTCTGTGGTGGAGGCTCTCGGGAGCCCGCTCTGCGGGCAGCCGCGCTCGGCCTCAGTTAAACAACGGGCAACACCGGGAAGGCGCGTGCGGCAGACGCGCTCTGGGAAGCGGGCCTGGAGCTGTGGGAGCGGCGTCCAGGGCGGGGCCCGTTTCCGGGGGTCCTGCGGGGAGCGCGCTCAGCGGGAGGCACGCGCCTGGGGACAGAAGCCCCGGGACAGGAAGCCGGGGCCAAGTCCAGCCCCGTGGCAGCAGGAGGCGGCCGTGGCCGGTGGCCTCAGTTTCCGGATTCCCAGTCAGGGACTCAGCGGCAGCCAGGCACTGAGGCAGGGGCAGGACGCCCGGTCGGCCGGAGGCGGAGGCCTGCCGCCGTAGGGAAGCTCCCCGAGGTCAGGTCACCGGCCGGGCCCCGCCCCACCCTTCGGCCCTGCAGGCCTGAGCCGGGAAGCAGCTGCAGCGATTCTGGGGAGGGCACCAGTGCAGGAGGGGCTGCGTCCCCAGAGGCCCCCAGAAAAGGACGGCGGTGGCGCCCGCCATGGAGCTGGGCTCGCGGAGGGCCTCCTCTGCCCGCTGCCCCCGGCGCTGGGGGAGGCCCTGCAGGGGCAAAGTGAGTGCCAGCGCTGGACAGCAGGGACTGGACAGCCGCTGGGTCCGAGGGCGGCAGCCCTGGGGAGAGGGCGGGGCAGGGGCGCCCGGAGCAGCCAGGCCGCCTCGGCCAGGCCCTTGCTTCGGAGGAGACCAGGAGGCTCAGGCGCCCGGGCCGCTGGGCTGCGGGACCGGGGGGCAGCGGCGAGCAGTGGCTGTCCGCGCTCAGCCGTGGGAGCCGCACCCACACACCGCCTCGGCCCGGGGGCGGCGGCCGGCGCACCCGCACCTGTCCCAGATTAGATTTCTCCTTTCTCATTACCGCCGTAATAGGTCCTTCAGACCTCATTCCAGCTCTAGATATTATCTGACCCGTATAATTAATTAATTATAGCCCAAATATTATAGATTATTAAAAATAGCATAACTAATAGTGTAATATCTCAAGCTGTCTACTTTAATAGTCAACATTGTCTTGGCGGCGCTTATCAGCCGGGGACACCCGGCGAGAATATTGATTCCGGGTAATTTTAGCCGTCATCTGCCACCCCGCGGACTGTCAGGCCTGCGCCCCGGCCGCGCTCATTTGAAATCGTTAAACCGCCGCCGCGCCGGGCCTGCTGCTCCTTTCTCTGCGCCTGCAGTGGTCTCAGCACAGAGACAGAATAAATAGAGGCGGGCGGGAGAGGGGGTGGCCGCGGAGGCTGGCCCGGCTGGGAGCAGCCCGGCTGCTCACGAGAGGAGGGCGGGGCAAGCTGGCCGCAGACCCGCCCCCGCCTGCCAGGAGAGCCCATGCAGCAGCCAGAGCCCGGGACCCCACACACGCCAGGCAGACACCAGAGACAGACACACAGACACACGACAGACAGACAGACGCACAGACACACGCCAGACAGACACCAGAGAGACAGAGACAGACACACAGACACATGCCAGCCAGACACCAGAGACAGACAGACACACAGACTCAGACCTCTGCCCGTGACGCTTGTGGCAACAGCGGCTTCCTGGCACCGCGGGGTCCCCCGGGCGAGAGGGCGTGCAGCGCGGGCCTGGACAACCTCTGCTCCCTGCAGTGTGCCGGCTGTGACCCGCTGGGGCCCTGGGGTCGGCCCCCAGGCAGGCCTCTGGCTCTCGCCCCCCGAGTCCCACCACCTCGCACCCCTTCTCTCCCAGACTTGTCCCCTCGCGTCTGCAGCCCCCCAGACTGGCAGGGCCTCCATCCCCGCGGGCAGGCCCATCTTGTCAGGCGTCCGCAGAGAGGCCAGGGCTCGGGGCTCCTGGGGAGCCTGTCCGCAGAGGAGGGGGCCGTGGGGGGCAGGAGCATGGTGAGGCCACCTCGGTCCAGGGCCCAGCCCTCCGGGGCGGCAGGATGGGTCCGGGGGGGAGGGGGGCAGGAGGTCAGTGGCCAGTGTCCCCGCCTGCGGCATTTCTGAATTATCGGGAGCTTTTCCAGCGAGTGGGCTGGCCGCAGACCGTGGGGTGGGGAGACCCCTCCGAGAGCAGGAGCCCAGGTCGGGCTCCACCCGATCCCGCCCACCTGGCAGCTGTGGGGGCAGCAGCAGAGGGGGGGCAGCGGCAGA
>PVIJ01022586.1:0-15831 GCA_004024925.1 Scalopus aquaticus
ATGGTGAACGTTTTCATCAAGATATCGCATCAATGGAACAAAGATACCAGGGAAAATGGTCCACTACAATGCTGGCTGACTACTGCTGGACACTCCCCAGAGATGCTCCTGAACAGCTGTACAAGAGACAAGCGAAGAAATCTAAGAAGTAGTCTATGACTTGATTTTTTACAGGTATTAACCGTAGGCCTATTACTATTGGCATGCATTTCATGATGTAAACATCTATTTATTGCAGATTACAAAAAACTAGAGCCAAAATTAGAATCTGACTGTCATAGTCATGTTGAGCACAGTCAAATTGATAGGAAATGACTAACTTTATTTCAGTAACATGACTTTTGTAAAAATTTGTTGACCAGTGATTGGCATACATTTTGTGATGTAAACATCAATTTATTGCAGATTACAAAACAACTAGAGCCAAAATTATAATTTGACTGTCATATTCATGTCGAGCACATATAAATTGATAGGAAATGACTAATTTTATTTCAGTGATATGACTTTTGTAAAAATTTGTTGACTAGTGTAATCAGTGACCCATGGAAGGCAATGGCTTTGAGCGTAAACATTTTTTGAAACCATTCTGTAAATGGACAGGTTTAAAAATATAGCTTAGGACATGTGCTGATTTCTTCCTTCAGCTCAGTACAGATTCATACACAATTAATGATGCAGCACAATGAGAAACAAAGTGAACAACACAAAACAATGCACCACAATTATTTAGTTATATGCCAGATTATCTCACAAAGGATTTAAGGTTGCTTTTTAAAAGACATGTGCTCCAAAAGGATACAAATGAATACCTGAGGGGGTCTGTATGGAGGGGGAAAAAATCAAACAGAGGAAATATTGGAATCATAGAGAATAGGGTTCTATATGGCTACAACAGTTTCGCTGTTGGATTTCTAGTGGCTGAACAAAAAATAAACATGATGATGAACGTGACTAACAGAGTCTAGAAGGTAGAAAAAGCTACATTTCTCCTACATGACTTGCTTGCTTGTGATACATAATTCTGAGAGCAGTTTCCACTGTGGTCTTGAGAGTTTGGATACTATGGGAAGCAGTGGATGAAGTCCCAGACCATGCTTCACGCTAAGATGTGATAGTGAGTTTCATTTGGTTTCTGTCAATTCGCTCAAACTCAGTCAATGGGTTAGTGCTCAAGTAGCATTCAGTAAAAGCAATTCCTTTACTAGATGATCACTAGGCACTAAATAAAGCAACTCAATGCTGATAATCTTATAGTCTGACTCTCAAGAAACAATTAGAGAATTCAGAGCAAAATTAGACCATCTTACACCTTATATAAAAATGGATTAAATCTTTAATCAAAATGTATTAAAGACTTGGATATAAGATTTGAAACCATAAAATATATGGAAGAAAACACAGACAAAACATTCCAAGGCACTGGCTTCAGTGACGTCTTTGTGGATTTGTCTCCACTGGCAAGAGAAACACAACAGAATATAAACAAAAGGGACTACACCAAACTAAACAGCTTCCGTACAGCAAAAGAAACTATCATTAAAACAAAAAGACACCCTAGCAAATTTGAGAAAATATTTGCGTATCATACATCTGACAAGGGGCTGATATTCCGGAGCTACAAAGAACACATTAACACATAGAAAAATAAAACAATCCAAAAAATGGGCAAAAAACCTAAACAGATTCTTCTCCAAATACATACAGATGGCCAAGAGACACACGAAAAAATTCTCATCATCACTTAATATCAGGGAAGTGCAAATCAAAAACACAATGAGATACCACCTCATACCTGTGAAAAAGGCCCTTATCAAGAAGACCAGAAACAAGTGTTGGTGAGTATGCAGAGAAAAAGGAATCTTCTTTCCCTGTTGGTAAGAGAGAGGGAAGGGGGGAGGGAGGGAAACCTAGAGTAGACAACACAGACCTAGATACATGAATGGATTAGGTTGGAGAGAGAAGGGAGAAGGTAGGGGGAGATGGAAAGTTCAAGTCCAAAAATTTTCTTGGCAAAAACATTGATTTTATGTCAAATTATCTGTTGACACATTCTAATTTCTCCAAAGAAGTAGAATGCAAGAAATGCTACCTTATCTAATCAGGCAACATGTAATCTCCACTCTCCATAGCATGGTAAGTAGAATAGTTGATAGCAATTTAGGAGAACATGCACTACAGCTGCAATTATTGCATCTATGTTTGTATACAGTGGGCCAAGCTAAAGTTGGACATTTTCTAATGGAAAATGTGACCTTTACTATCTTTTGTTTCTGACCTTCATTACTGAATATGATGAGACAAGGAAATCTGGTGCAGAGGTTCTTGAAAATGATGCAGAAAGTCAAAGAAATTACTAAATCACATTGTTTTCTCTCTGAAAATATCCCATACTCTGTGGCTATCTACAATTAAAAGGTTTAGTCTAAAACTATTAGTCTTTTACTCAAAATTGTATTTAACACAATGAAAACCTTTATCTTACCTCATCATTTACCATTCACCTCAATTCATTCAATAAATATTTTTGGAATGTGTTAAGAACTGTTCTAGGCACTGGGAGTCAGCAATTAACAAAATAGTCAAAATTCTGGCCTAAGTTCAGGCTGGGAAGAAAGACAATAAACAAACATATGTCTGGAGATGAATGGTATCAAAAAAATGATCGAGAGGGACAGAGCTGAAAGATGGCAGTTAAGCTCTTTCATTTAGGAGGATTGAAGAAAGGCTTGCCTAATAAGGCACATCTGAGCAGAGATCTAAAGGAATTGAAGAAGTAAACCACACTGACAATTGGAAGAAAACTGATCCAGGAGAGGAAATAGTAAGTGAAAAGTCTATTCAGGAGTGTGCTTGGTCTATACAAAGAACACTGAGAAGGCAATTATGGTCGAAGCAGAGTGAGGAAGGTTACGGCGGTAGAAGCAGAGATCAGGGATGAACCTAGGCGCAGACCTTGCAGGGTTTGAAAGGCCATAGCCAGGACTTTGATTTTACTCTAAGGCAAATGAGCTTCTAAAACATTTGAACAAGGGAGAGGTATGATCTGACTTTTTTCTTTTAAAGAGTAAGTCTGGCTTCTGTAAGGATAAAGTTAAATGATACAAGGCAAGGATGGAAGCAGGAAAACTAGTTAGGAGAAATCTTTAATAACCAAGACAACAGATGACAGTGGCCTGCCACCTAGATGGTACTAGTGCAATCATTAAACAGTGGTCAGATCATGGATATATTTTCAAGGGAGAAATAACAGGCTTTGCTGATTTTATGTTAGGATTTGGGAGACAGGCGTCAAATCAAGCAATGTGGCTTAAGTGAAAGAATGGAGTTGTCCTGTGTTCTTTAACATGGGGAAGATTCCTTGACTGCTAGAGGAGCAGATTTGGGGTTGGGAGTATGGATGGGGATATTTTAAGTTGAAGACATCCGTCAGAGTTCTAGAGGGAAACAGATGATACAATCAAATTAGGTTAATTTGAGGAGAGGTATAATAAAGGAACTATTTACAAAGACACAAAGGTAGGATAAGTGCAAATGTTAGTGCAGTAACTCCAAGCTAAAATCTGCTGGACTTATTAGGTGAGGAAATAAACAGTCTGTGGGACTGCACAATAGTTATGGAACCGCCTTTCTAAAGGATGCAACCAGTACTTAGCCACCCTATCAGAAGGATAACTCAAATCTCTTTTCCTTTCTGTTTTATTCTCCTTTTGGTACTTCCTATTGTCTAAATTCAACAGGAAGTCAGAGAACAAATGAGCCCAAAAGTACAGAATTCTGCTTTCAAGGGCACAGGACAGGGTAAAGAAGGACAGAGAATAGGTTAACAAGGGCAAATGGAAAATACCCAGTATGTTCAAAAGATGTTGAGTTGGCCAAAGCTGGACATGTATCTTTTCCAGATGAAGATGCCATACCCTATTTAAGAAGCTCTTGGTAAAATCCTGTTGCTGGTACTGGTTAAACTGATCCATAACTCTAGCAGAGGGAGAATTCAAAAAGTGTCTCCATCAAATACTATCATTGACTCTAGAATCATTGACACTTACTGTTACATTAAGAAGTAGGTCATGGAAAAATTGGCAGTTATGCTACAACCCAAGAGCACGCAGCTGGATTAAAACCACTGGTGGTCTTTAGCGCAGGAAGCTCCTGATGATACCACCAAAGAAAATTTCTTCTTCTGTGGTCCCTTGTGAAAAGTTTGCTTTTTTGAATATGATGACATGCTTACTTACAAAATTACTTTGCCAACAACAGAAACAAACAAAAACCCAAAACTTTGGTACTGTATAAAACTTATTCAAAGCTTTGGAAATGCTTCCTGTCCTATTTTTTTGATTAAAAGCAACACCATGGTAAACCTTTACTCACTTTTCCAGTGGGCTGGGAGCCTCTGACTCCTGCTCCAGGCAGTAAAAGTTCACAGGGATTCAAAATCTGATTATGGCCTCCAGCTTCGGGGAGGATGATACACAGATTCTTCCCACCTCTGTGCAGTAGTTCTAGAGGTGTGTACCCCAAAAATCGAACCCAGCCTCAGCCTGTTCCCAGCTTCAGCATGGCTGGCTGCAGCGGAGGTGGTGGGGGTGGCTGCGCACTCTGCCACTGCAGTTTGTTGTAGTTCTGCCCTCCCTTTCCCAAATGTGCCAACATCAGGGGCTTTTTGGCCACCCACCTTCTATAATGCAGGTGTGTGGGTAATCTGGTGTCCTCTGATGATAAATTCATATGAGATGTATGAGATAGCAAGCTGTTTTCTGGATGTACACAGGGAGATAGTTTCCTTATGCAGCTTACTCGGCCATGTTTTCTAGATGTGGCCTAGTATCTGTCCTCTCCCTTCCTCTCCTTCCTCCCTCCCCCCCTCTCTCTTTTTAATTGTTGTATAAGTTAGAACTTCCAGTATGACGCTGAATAAGAGTGGTAAGAGAAGACAGTTCTACTTTGTTCCTGATTTTAGAGGGAGAGTATACTTTCTCACTAATAAATGCAATGTTAGCTGGAGGGCATTCCTTAACAACTTGAGATTTTCCTCTTTTCCTACTTTGTTGAGTGGTTTTATCATGAATGAGTGTTAGATTTTCTTAAATAATTTATCTGAGTCAACTGATAGGACTTTTCTTCTTCAGTCCCTAATGTACTTACTAGATTGCATTCCCTGATTTTCAAATGTTGAAGCCTCGATTACCTTGGGTTAACCACTCCTGATGACATTGTACAATTCTTTTTATATGCTTTTGGATTTAATTTGTTAATATTTTGTTTATGATTTTTAAATCTATGTTCATAGGACATACTGGTATGCAGTTTTCTTGTCCTCAAAGAACAATACTGGAAGTATATACTTTGCTTTTAACTTTTTGGAAGAAATTGTGGAGAACTGGTACCATTTTTTCCCCTTAAATGTTTGAAGAATTTGCCACTGAAGTCATCTGGGCCTGGAAGAGAAGCCATGTTTTTGGAGGATGTTACTAATAACTTACTCCAGTTCTGGAGCAAGGGCTCTTCAAGTTCTCTATTCCTCCTTGTGTGCATTTTGGTAATAGTCTTTGTCTTTCAAGAAATTGGTCTATTTCATAGAAATCATCAAACTTGTGGCACTGGATTTGTTATATTATTTCTTTATTATCCATGGGATCAATAACGATGACCCTACTTCCATTACTGATACTAGTAATTTGTGTTTTCTTTTTTCTTGCTTAGCCTGGCTAGAGGTTTATCAATTTTATTGATTTTTCAAAGAAGCAAGTTTTGCTTTTGTTGATATTCTCTATTGTTTTCCCATTTTAACTTTCATTGGTTTCTGCTCTTTTGTTATTTCCTTTCTTCTGCTCACTTTAGGCTTAATTTGCTCTTCTTTCTCTAGTTTTATAAGATGAAATGTTATATTTCTGAGTTTAGAGCTTTTTAATAATGCATGCATTTAAAGCTATCCACTTGCCTTTAAGTATTGTTTTCACTACATCACGTACATTTTGATAAGCTGTATATTCATTTTCATTTAGCTTAAAATAGTTCTTGAATCTTCTTCCTTGAATCATGTGTTATTTAGAAATGGGTGGTTTAATTTCAAAATATTTGGAGACTACCCAGCTATCCTTCTGTTATTGATTTGTAGTTTAATTTTACTGCGGTCTGAGACATACATGGTATAATTTCTACCATTTTGAATTGGAATCTGTCCTATGGCCTATAATATAGTTCAGGTGAGTGTAGGCAAGTATTCCATGTGAGTTTGAGAAGAATGTTTATTTTGCTCTTGTTGGATGGAGTGTTCTATAAATGCCAAACAGATCAAACTGATTGATCGTGCTAGTCAGCATTACCCTTACTGATCTATATCTTACTGATTTTCTACCTGCTTGATCTATCAATTACTGAAACTAGAATATTAAGAGTAGACCTTTCCATTATTCCTTTTATGTCTATCAGTTTTTCCCTAAAATATTTTAATACTCTCTTTTTAGGTGCATACACAATAAGGATTGTTATTTCTTCTTGGAGAATTAACCTCCTTATCATGCAATTTCTCTCTTTGCCCCTGATAATTTCCCTTGTTCTGAGTCTGCTTTGAGGTTAATATAGCTACTTCAGCTTTCATTTTATTAGTGTTAGCATAATATATTTTTGTCCAATCCTTTACTTTTAACATATCATTCTTTATATTAATTTTTTCACAAATAACATGTAGTTGGGTCTTTTGTATCCACTCTGACAATCTTATTCTTTGATTGGTATGCTTAGATAATTCTGATTTCAAATCATTACTTGGGTTAATATCTACCATGTTTGTCACCGTTTTCTATTTCTAGCTTGTTTCTTTCTCCCCCCTTCTTTTTCTGTTTTCTCTGCCTTTAATTGAGTATTTTGTGTGATTCTGTCTTCTGTCTTTATATATTATACTGTTCTTGAGATTTTTTGATTATTCTAAGGCTTACAGTATGCATTTAAAGTAATAAAGTCCAACTTCAAATAATGTTTTACATATAATGCAGTTTCCTTATTCCTCCTCCTATGCTGTGTGACATCACTACCATACACTGTAATATGTTAATATACTGTTCCCTTACATTACTTTAGACAATTATCTTTAGATCAAAATTTAAAAAATTATTTTGTCATAAATTTATTCCTTCTCTGTTATTCTTCTTTCCTGCAGATTCTAATCTTTCTCTCTGCAGATTCTTTTCTCCTGCAGATTCTAATATCTAACCCATATCATTTTCCTTCAATCTGAAGGACTTATTTTAAAATTTCTAGTTGGGCATACCTGCTGTCAATGAATCCCTCAGATTTCACTTGTCTGAAAAAGTATATCTCCTTCAGTTTGAAGATAACTTCAATTAATACAGAATCTACGTGGTGGATTTTTTCTTTTAACATTTTATGTATTTCATAGAACAAATACTGTTGAAATTCATATGGAACCACAAAAAAACCCTGAATAAAAAAGCTCTCCCAAGAGGGGTAAGAACAGAGGCATTATACTCCTAGAATTCAAACACTACTACAAAGCCATTATAATAAAAACAGCATGGTATTGGAACAAAAACAGATACACAAACCAATGGAACTGAATTGAAAGTCCAGAAATAAAACCACACATATATGGTCAACTAATCTATGACAAAGGAGCAAAGAATATACAATGGAAGAAAGAAAACCTCTTTAATAATCTTCAATAAATGATGTTGGGAAAACTGGACTGCACCATGAAAATGAATAAAACCAGGTTACTATCTCACACCATATACCAAAATCAGCTCAAAATGGATAAAAGACTTGAATATAAGGCCTGACACCATAAAACACATAGAAGAAAACATAGGCAAAATACTCCATGACATAAACATTTTTGAGGATTCTTCTCCAGAAGCAAGAAGATAATCAGCTTGGACTACATCAAATTAAAAAGCTTCTGTACAGAAAAAGAGACACTAATCAAAAGGAAGAGACTTCCTACTAAATGGGAGAAAATATTTGCACCCATATGACAGATAAGGCACTAATATCATGTACAAAGAGCTTAAACAACTCAACAAAAAACAAAGCAAATAACCCAATCAAAAAATGGGAAGAATAACTAAAAGAAGAAATGCAAATGGACAACAGGCATATGAAAAAAATGTTCAACATCACTAATTATCGGGAAAATGCAAACCAAAACCATAATGAGATACCACCTCACCCCAGTGAGAATGGCTCACCTTAAAAAAAACAGAAACAACAAATGCCAAAGAGGATGTGATGACAAAGGAACGCTCTCACACTGCTGGTGGGAATGTAAACTGGTCCAGCCACTATGGAAAGCTGTGTGGAGGTTCCTCAGAACACTAAAAATGTATCTAAAATATGATCCGGTGATTTCACTCCTAGGCCTACCCAAAGGAGACGTAAACAATAATTCAAAAGGAATCTGCACTCCTATGTTTATTGCAGTACTATTTACAACATCCACAATATGGAAACAATCCATATGTCCCAAAACAGGCGAATGGGTAAAAAAGATGTGCTATATATACATAATGGAATATTACTCAGTGATCAAAAAAAACAAGCTCATGCCACCTACAGCAACATGAATGGAGCTAGCCAAAATAAATCAGAAGGAAAAAGGTAATATTGGATGGTCTCACTTATATGTGAAATATAGAGAAATCAAACAAAAGGTCAAGAAAAAGTCAAAACTAGCAAGCTGGGGGCCTCCCTGGTGGCGCAGCGCTTAAGCGCTGCGCTGTGGAGCTGTCGGCAGCAGCGATGCGAGTTCGATGCCCAGCCTGGGAGAATCCCACATGGTGTGGCAGACCTCTTCTGCCTCGCCCGCTGCTCCCCTCAGCAGTGTATTTCTGATCTGCCTGTTCTGCTCCCCACTCTGTCTCTGGTGAACCCTCTCACCACCCCACGCTTTGGCCTGTACCCCAACTTGTATGTATAAATAAATAAAAAAAATCTAAAAAAATAAAAAAAAACTAGCAAGCTGACCATACAGGCATACAGCAAAGGACGGGGAGTGAGGGGATGCTAAAACAAGGGAGGGATGATTCACAAGTGACATGGTGGTGGGAGAACTATGGGGACTACTATGATACAAGAAAAAAATTAATAATTTAAAAAATTTTGTGTATTTCACTCTACTCTCTTCTTACCTGCATGGTTTCTTATGAGAAACCTACTATAATGCAAATCGCCATTCCTCTTACAGGAAAGGTGTATGTCACCCCCTCTGGCTTCACTCAAGGTTTACTCTACATTTGGTTTTCTGTAATTTGAATATGATGTACATATATGGGGGGGAGAGTGGTAGTTTTTCTTCTTGTCATTATCTGAGCTTCTGGATTTGATTCAGTGACTATTACTAATTTTAAAAATTCATGGATGTTACTTCATTACTTCTTCTTCTATGTTCTCATCTTTTTCTCCTTTCTAATAATTACATTTTCTGATTTTCTCCTAGTAATTAGACACATGGTACATCTTTTCAAATGGTCCCACATCTCCTAAGTGTTCTGTTAGTGTGTATTTTTTTTACTTTTTTTTTTCTTTGCATTTCAATTTGGGAAGTCTCTATTGACACATCTTCAAACTCATTGGTTATTTCTTCAACTGTGTAATCTATCAATGAACTCATTATCAAGGTATTCTTAATTTTTGTTATAAGATTTTTGGTTTATGGTATTTCATTTTGATGCTTTCTGACAGTTTCTATCTCTCTTCTTCTATTACTCATTTATTCTATTCTTGCATGATTTTTACTTTTTTTATTAGAGTCCATAATATATTATAGTTATTCTAAATTCCCTATCTGATAATTCTAACATCAGTGTCATTTATCAGTTTAGTTTTGATAGGTACTTTGTCTCTTCATACTACTTTTATCTCTTGCTTGATTCTATGCTTCCTGATATTTTGTTGAAAGCTGGACATGATGCATCAGGTAATAGGAATTGAGATAACTAGTCCTGTAGTGTAAGAATATATATTAATCTCGTCCAGAAAATGTCCTGTGTTTAATGATTATTGTAGCTATAGGTCACAGAGATGTCTAGTTCCTCTAATTTCCTTGTTCTTATCTGCCCTGTTGTACTTGGTCTTCCCTAAAAGTGTATCCTTAGAGAAAGTCTGTGTCTTCATACTTTTTCAGTTGTAATCCTGCTATTATACTGGAACCCTGTTGGTTTAGTGGTTAATTGTGGGGAATGGACAGAATTTTACAATCTTATCCATAAGTCTCAGTTTTTCAGTGGGTAAATATCCCCAGACTATGATCTTCACAAGTATTTTTCATAGCTTTTTTACCCTTCTTAGGTGAGACAAGACAGATAAAGGGTGCTAGAGCAGGAGGTATGCCCTTCCCCCAGGTGGGATAAGATTCTTGAAAAATCTTTTCACTTGGAGAGGAGTGCTTATTAAGAATGCAATAGGCACAGTTCACAATGACTCCTTTCCCCTCTCCTTGCTAGAACTAAGGAGATAAATTTCTTGGATCTTCATCATGAGTACTTAATGGGTTTCCTAGAAACCAAAGCCAGGAAAGCTTTGGAACTCCCTAGTACATGTGGTCCCCAGGTATTCCTCAGTCTCATGCTAGTCCATATTCCCTCTAGTAATCCATCAAAATCACTGTTCCTGGAGCTGCCAATTTATGACTCCAGTAGCTTTTGATTCAGGTAAAATCTTGCCGTGACTCTCTGGAGTCACATGTCTCTCAGTATTTCTGGGCAGTAGTTTGTTCTGTGACCTTAGTTCTTTGACATACACAAGACAATTCATTGATTTTTTTTCAGCTTATTCAGACTTCTTCTTATTGTAAGCATTGGAATCATTACTTAGAGGCCCTTTATATGTCAAAGGTAACACTGAAAATCTGACTCACTGCATTTTATTCTGACATCCCTCCTAATAAAAACCTCTCCACCAAGTCACAGAAAGTTAGTCTCTGTAAAAGTTTTTAATATCACAAACCAGAGTCTCAAAGACTATGAATCAAACATTTTAAGAAATACTAATGCAGGCTACAGGAAGAATGGACATATTCTTACCACAAATATTATCTAAACATGATGTACCAAGGTGGTGTCATTGCCCATCTCCAGATAAAATTCAGTTCCTGGAATGAGACTCACAAAATAAACTCATCAAATGGTTTCGGGCTGGGATACTGAATTTTCTGTCTGTGGCCTTGGTTAAATTTACTTAACATCTCCATGCCTCAGTTTCTAACAACTGTAAATTGGTGATACTAGTAATTATCATGTATGGTCTCAGGAATATTAAATGGGATAATATACATAACAGTGCAAACTACTCAAGAATTTGATTGCCATTCTTCACTTTTTCAGCGTACAAAGACTAAAATGAAACATACATTAATACAACATACATTAATACAAATTTTGCTGTTTGGAGATAACAGAGATGCAGTCAATATTTGCCAATAAAGCTCAAGATGCTTTATATGGCATTTCTTACAAGAGAACACCATAACCAAGAACATGAAAAAAATGAATGCTATGTAATGCAAGATATCTCAAACAATGTCTTGCTTAAAAACTTTTAAGAGACAGACAACCTAAAAGGAAAACACTTGAAGAAATTTTAAAGAATGAACATCCAACTGGCCAATAATATGTGGACATATGAATATATATGTGCTCAATGCTATTAGTCATCAGGAAAGTGTAAATTAAAACTGCCAAAAAATAACATCAAGGATTGGCAAGGATGTATAGCAAGTGCAATGCTCAAACACTGTTGGTGGGGTATAAACTGTTAGAATGTCTTTGGGAAACTTTTGCAGTTTTTATTAAAATTTAATATATGCATGCATCATGATCCAGAAATTCCACTGCTAGGCATATAGTCCAAATTGAGTTCTTTATATATGTTCACAAAATCATGTATAAGAACGTTAATAGTAACACTATTCATAATAACTCAAATATGGAAACTATAGAATACCTATCAATGGTGAAATGGGTAAACTCTGCTAAATTTATATAATGAATACTGTGTATCAATGAGAATAAATTAACTATTCACAACTATATACAATAATGATGACTCACACATATAACATAAAGTGAAAGAAGTCACACAAAAGAACACTTAATATATGATTCCATTTACATAAATTGCAAAAGCAGGCAAAGACATAGGTGTTAAGAAATGGGGCTATGGTACCCTTGTGGAAATGAGGTAGTGATGTGACACAGAGAAGACAGGGGTCTTTCTAGATGCTGGCTATGATTTAGCTCGTGTACTGAACACCGGTTATACAGCTGTTTTTACATTATCAAAATCCATAGATCTGTATACTTATAACTTGTACCCTTTGCTCTATATATGCCATACTACAATTAAAATACCGAACAATTTTAGTGAATCACTGAATCCTCAGAATGCTTCCCACACACCTAAGCTTGGCATTTGAGGGTATCTATGATTTGATCTCTACCAGGTTTCCAGCATCACTCTTCAACACTTACCCTATATCAATATTACGTCTTGTTCCAGTCATATTTTACTCCTTTAAATTTCCAAAATTATAAATGCTGTCCTGTGCCTTTGATTCTCTTTATTAAGCACACTGGGACTTCCTTGAGCATATTGGAATATAAACAGGAAGAGAGTAAGGACACATCAGTCTTGTCGAAAAACAATCTTATCTTCGAGGTTCTACCTAAAGCATCACCTCATCTTCAAAGACTTCTGTCCTCATATGGAGATCAATTTCTCTCTTCCAGGCTACCAGATTTAAAATAGTTTTTTACTATAGCTCTTATCCTGATAAATTGTTAATGTTTCCTTATCTACACTAACACTGTAACTGTGAATGTGAGGTGATAATAATGCTTTGATAATTTCCATATTCCCAGTGTTTAGGGAATATCTGTTTCACCCTAAGTACATGTTATGTTTGATGAAAAGACAGACACTTGAATGTATGAATGGATTATCAGGATCATGGAGTGCTGTCTCTAGAAGGCACCTTGGTACCCAGCCCACTGTTTTCACTACATTCATAGAGCATGGAATTGCCTGTGGTTATTTGGCTGGATACTTGGAGACACGAGCAGAATCTAGTCTGTTCTTTGACCATTGTTCCTCACTGTTGATTTCTAATATTTTTAAAAATTGTTTTAAAGTATTAAACTTACAAAGAAATTGCAAAAATAGCTTAGAAAGCCCCTATTTCACTTAGTGCCCTCTAATGCTAATATCTTATATAACCTTATTGCAATTATCAAATCAAGGAAATTAATAGTGGTACAATGCATTGACACCCTTCAGATTTCATTTCAATTTTACCAACTTTTCCATTAAACTGCTATTCCTGTTTCAGGACCCAATTCAGGACTCCATACTGGATTTAGTTTTCATGATTCTCATTTTCCTCCAATCTGAGGACAGTGCTCAGCCTTAGCCTTTCATGAGCCTGACACTTTTGAAGGGTATTGAAGACACTACTGAAAAATGTTTTGTAAATTGCCTCCTTATATGGATTTATATGACGCGTTCTCATTATTTTATTGAGATTATGCATTTGGGGCAAGAATACATGATAACACTGGTCAACAGTGAGATCAAAACTGACCTTAAAAGGCCCTAATCTATAGTATCTTGGTGTGCTGAACATGAATATAACCCCGAACATTTTTTATTAGCTCTCGTTTTGAAGATACAGCATATAATTCATTTTATGTTTCACCATGTAAATTTATCCAGTAGGACTGCAACAACAACATCCTAAATCAGCCTAGAATGATGTAATATTGCATCGCGCTACATAATACCATCATGCACACATCATTCAGAGTTGATGGCATCATTTTCTAATGCAATGCAATACTACTGCCAGGCAGCTGCTGAAGTAAGCTGACGTCAGCAGTGCACTAGATAAAGCCCAGTCGGAAAGGTTGAGCATTGAAAATATTTCAGAGTTTGTGCAAGACAGTTTAAGTTACTGTTCCAGAGAAGTGTTATGATTTTACCCATTTAGGCACAATACAGAACAGTAATGCCTCGAAAGTGCATTAATAGTGTGGACAATTTCTGCTCTACTTGTGGGGAAGTGACATTTGCCAACCAGAAGAAAAGTATCACTTGTCAAGTGAAGAAGGCTTATCATCTTGACTTTGGATGCAAGGTTGGTGACCAAGACAAGCCTTGGTCCTTGCATATATGCTGTGCTACATGTACAACACAGCTTTCACAGTGGTCAAATGGCAAAAGACCAACGCTGTTTGCGGTCCCCATGGTGTGTAGAAAGCCAAGCAGCCACATAAAAGATTGTTACTTCTGTTTGGTTCCTCCTCTTTCTGGCAGAATAACAAAGCAAAAGAAGTCGAGAATAGTCTACCCAAACATCCCATCTGCATTGAGACCAGTTCCACATGGTGAGTGACTTTCTATTCCCGAACCTCCAGCAGAATATTCTCTTGATTCATCTGATGAAGACAAGGGTGAGCCAACCTGTTCTTCTCCTGTTCCATCAGCATGCAGTGATGCAGATTTTCACTGTGGTGCATCATCAACCCCACACAGACTAACACAGGAAGAACTCAATGACCTGGTTTGTGATTTGGACTTATCCAAGAACAAGGCAGAATTGCTAGGAACAAGACTCCAACAATGGAATCTTCTAGAAGATGATGTCACAATTACTTTCTATCAAAAGCGCCACCAGCAGTTGGAGCCTTTCTTCAGAAAGGAAAGTACTCTGCTATTCTGTTCCGATATTGAGGGCCTCATGAATGCCTTAGAAATCACTCATGATCCACAAGAATGGAGACTATTTCTAGACTCTTCAAAACTGAGTCTTAAGGCTGTGGTTTTGCACAATGGAAACCGTCTTCCATCTATTCTTTTCCTGAGCAGCTGTACAAGAGACAAGCGAAGATATCTAAGAAGTAGTTCGTGACTTGATCTTTTACAGGTATTACCTGTAGGCCTATTACTATTGGCATGCATTTTGTGATGTAAACATCAATTTATTGCAATTACAAAAAAAAGCTAGAGCCAAAATTAGAATTTGACTGTCATATTCATGTTGAGCACATACAAATTGATAGGAAACAACTAATTTTATTTCAGTAACATGACGTTTATAAAAATTTGTTGACCAGTGTAACTGACGTGCTCTTTTTAGTGCATATTATTAGGGGATACATGACGCCAATATGTTATTACTGGTCATCACTGAGTTATGTGTCTATAGCTTTTCTGCACTGTAAGGTTATTATTACTCTTTGAAATTAATAAATGTCTTGAGGATCTACATCAAGACTCTGCAGGCCCAAATGTCATAGTTGTTGCCTCCAAACTCTAAAAAGGCTAATCTCCAATGTGCTTCAAAGGCACCCTATATTTATGTCCACCGTAAACTTACTGCAAAGCAATAATATCTTTGTCTACCCCACATATCTGGGAGTTCCTTTAGAGCTTATGGCTCTTAACTTATGGAAGTCACTTTCTAGCTGTCTGACTTCAGGCAAATTGTTAATCAACTTACATGCCTCAGTAACTACCACACTTGGACATATAATTCAGACCCATTTGCCAGTTAACCCATATGGCTGCCAATGTCCTCAAAGATGGAGTCTTAAACTGTCATAGTAAACAGGAACATACTATGAACAACTAATCTTTGACAAAGGAGCAAAGAAAATGCAGTGGAACAAGGACAGTCTATTCAATAAATGGTGCTGGGAAAACTGGACAGCCACATGCAAAAAAATGAAGCTAGACTACTACCTCACACCCTGCACAAAAGTCAACTCAAAATGGATAAAAGACCTGGATGTAAGACCAGAAACCATAAAATGTATA
>PVIJ01022587.1:0-15824 GCA_004024925.1 Scalopus aquaticus
TATTCCATTGTGTATATGTACCACATCTTCTTGATCCAATCATCTATTTTTGGACATCTGGGTTGCTTCCATACCTTTGCCATTGTGAACAGTGCCGCAATGAACATACGGGTGCATGTATCCTTTCGGATTAGTGTTTTTGTATCCTTTGGGTAAATTCCCAAAAGTGGGATTGCTGGGTCGTATGGAAGCTCCATGTAAAACAGACAATTTGGATAGCTCCATAAGTGATAGAGAAATCAAATCTTTAATGAACAAACTTCCCATAAAGAAATATCCAGACCCAACTGAATGTGTAGATAATTATACCAAATGATTAATGAATAATTAACACCAAATTTAAATAATCTCTTCCAAATAATAGAAGAGGATGGAGCCTCTTAAAAAACATTCTATAAAAGTAGTATTGCCCTGATGCCAAAACCAGAAGACTATCAAAATAGAAAACTACAAAAAAGTAGTAGAAAAGTATTTCTGAATATAGATTCTAAAATCCTTAACAAAATATTAGCAAATAGAATTCATCAATTCATAAAAACGAATTACACACCATGACCATATGGAGTTAATCCTAGTAATGCAAGGATTTTTGATATTTAAAAATCAATAATTTATTATATTAACAAGTTAAAGAAAAAATCACATGATCATATAAATCAAATCAGAAAAAAATGTGCATGACAAATGTCAACAGCCATTCATAGCAAAGACTCAGCAAAACAGAAAGAGGAAAACTTACTCAACTTGATAAAAAGCATCTATAAAAGCCCTACAGTTAGCTTTATATTTAATGATAAAGTATTGAATGGTTTCTCTCAAAGATCAGGAACAAAATAATGTCTACTCTCACAGTTCTTGTTCGGTATTATTAGATGTTCTAGTCAGAGTAATTTACAATAAAAGGAAATAAAATGTATTTAGGTCTGAAATATAGGAATAAAAACAATTCTTTGGGGAGGAAATGATTGTCTACATAGAAAATCTCAAGGAATAAATAAAAGACTCCTAGAACTAATCAGTAAACTCAGTAATGTTGTAGGCTTAATGAGAAATAAACAGAAATCAGTAGCACTTTTGTATACTAGGAATGAAAACATGGATGGTGAAATTGAAAATACAAAGCCATCTATAAAATATTGTTATATTTCAGTATAAATCTAACAAAACATGAACAGTACATGATGAAATGCATAATACATGATGAAATGTATGCATTGCAAATAAAAAACAGAAGATGAAGAAATAGGCATAGCATGTTTATGGCTTAGAAAATTGAATATAGTAAATAAGTTATTTTTTCCCAAATTGATATACAAGTTTAACACAATTTCTTTCAAAATCCAAAACAATATTGTGTAGATATTGACAAGACTTCTGTGAAACTTAGAGAGGCAAGTTAACTAGAATAGCTAAAACAATTTTGAAAAAGGAATAAAGTAAAAGAAATTAGTCTACTCAACTTCAAGGCTAATATACAACTGCAAGAATGAAGCCTGTGAGGTAGTGGTAAACATGTAGACACTCGATCAAGGAAAGAAAGCAGGGAACCCAGAAATTGAGGCACAAAAATAGGCTCAATTGATTTTTGACCATGTTGCAAAATAATTTAATGGAAAGCTTAGTTTTTTCAACAAATGGAATTAGAGTAATTGAAGATACATAGGCCAAAAAATGAACCTTGCACCAGTCATACATATATTTTCGACAAAAACTAACTCAAAATGGATCATTAACAAGTGTAAAAATACAAAACTGCAAACTTTTGAAAAAGATAGGTGAACATCTTCAGGATTGAGGTTAACAAAGAGATCGTAGATGTGGCAAAAAACACAACCCATAAAAGGAAAAATTGATCAATTCGGCTTAATTAACATTCTGTTAAGAAAATGAAGAAAGAATAAAGAGGAAAACTATTCCAACATCTGAATATAACTGACTAGAACATCTAATAATACTAAATAAGAACTGTGAGAGTGGACATTATTTTGTTCCCGGTCTTTGAGAGAAATCATTCAGTATTTTATCATTAAATATAAAGCTAACTGTAGGGTTTTTATAGATGCTTCTTATCAAGTTGAGTAAGTTTTCCTCTTTCTTAGTTGCTACCTAGTTTCTACCTACCTAACTAGTTGCTACCAACTAGGAGAAAATATTTGCAAATGACATGCTTAATAAATGATTAGCTTCTGGAGTATGTAAAAAACTCTTAAAATTCAATAATAAAATTTTTCCTAATTTAAATTAGGAACAGACAAAAAACATGAAGAGACATTTACTGGAAATAATTATATATGGTAAAATCCACATGAAAATTCTTTCAGCCTCATTAGCAATTAAAGGGGTGATCCTATAGCTCTATATACAATATTTGAATCCAATGCTACCTGAATAATAAAAAACAAAGAAATAAAAATTGAAATAACAATGAAATATCAGTATATACCTATTAGAATGGTTAAAATAAAAAAGTGACAATACCAAATGCTGCTGCAGATGCAGAGAAACTGAATTACTTACAAACTGTGATACAACTGTAAAGTGTTACAGCCTCTCTGAAAATCTCTTTGGCAGTTTTTTAAGAGTGAAATATGCGAATAATGTACCTGGGAGGGTACCCAGAGAATTCAAGACTTATGCAATACCAAAAAACTGCACACAGATGCTTATGACAGATATATTTTTAACAATGAAAATCTGACAATAACCCAGATATCCTTTAGTAGGTGAATGGTTAAACAAACCATGACACATCTATACCATAGAATACTACTCAGCAATGAAAACGGAACATACTATCAGTGCATGCAATAACCCCGATAATTATGTTGGGTGAAAAAAATCTCAAAAGATTACATACCATGTGATTCCATTTATATGATTTTTGAAGTGATAAAATGTAGAAACTGAGAACACATTAGTGGTTGCCAGATATTTAGGAGAGGATCAGGGTGGGAGGCGATTGTGCAGAACTATAAAAGGATGACACCCTTGTGGTGAAGAAACTAGAAGAGGAGGGAACACTGTTCTCTCTTGACTGTATAAATATCAGCATTCTGTCTATGGTCTTTTACTATAATTTGTGAAATGTTTTGCTTTGGGGGAAAGCTGGGTAATGGGTTTATGTGATCTCTTGGTATTATTTCTTACACTGCATGTAAATCCAGAGTTTCCTCAAAATAAAATGTTTAATTAAAATCAAAACAAATTTAGATAATTTTGGTAAGTTGCTTCTTGTTTTCAACAAGAGAAACTAGACAGTTTCTGTTGTTCACATATTTCAAAAGTAAGAATGTTAGATAAGACTCTTAGAAAATTAGGCAGAACAGCTGAACCAGATAGTGTATATTCTCTTGTTTTTCTGCTTTCTTCTGAAATTGATTGCTAAATTGTCTATAACAGCATCTCTTTAGAGGGTGCATAGGGAATAGAAACAAGTTGTGATTCTTTTCAATTGCCTTTAATTCACATAATCTCAATAACTCAAAAAAATCATTTTTTCTCCAAATAGCAGGGCATCCTATTAGAGAGAAAAAAAAATCACTTTTAGTTTACTTGTGATTACAAAATGAATACATGCTTTTTGTGACAATTTACAAAGTAGTGAGAAGTATATAGATGCAGAAGAATTTTAAAAAGTTTACCCATAATGTAGTGTCTAGTATTTTGACTTATTTTCTTTTTATCTTTCTTATATTTCTTCCATGTGCTTTTACATAGTTAAAAAAGTCATGCTGCTTGTCAACTTTTCTAGCTTGAGTTTTTATTCACAAGTATATAAAAAGCATTTTAGTATTTATGAAATATTTCTTCTAATTTAGTCATTTTCCCAATTTAAGAAAACTGGAAGTTTAAATTTTTTCAATATTATAAATAATTCAATTAGAAATATTTTTCTAAATAAATAAATGTGATTATTTCTTCAACATTTGGAGCACTAGAATTAATGTGTCAAACTACATGACTATTTTAAGTACATATATATGTACTCCTGTGTGCTTCAGTCAAATCCCTCTTCTGTTATTTTAAAACCCCATTAATTGTTATGGGAAGATTTTAAAAATATATTTTATCAGGAAACAGAGGCAAATAATCAGGATCATGATTAACTCTACTATTTTTAGGTTACCTGAGGAACTTTTTACGCTCTTTTCAGAATGTGAATTTTCCCTAGCAGAAGGGGGAAAAAAATTCCTTTTGGAGATAGTGCTCAGTGAAGAATATGGTGAACTGATACGTGCCAGGCACTTCACCTTTTGTAGTATGCTCTTTGGAATTACAGATGACAGCAATCTAGGAGCTATACTGGTTTTCCAAGATTCTCTCTCATCTAGGGACTTAGGTGCAAAATATATTCCACTAATTAAATGCTCTTGGGTAGAACTGTGGAATGTGGAAATGAGATGAAGGTCATCTCCAGTTGCCCTAGTTGTGGTCCTATTTGTGTGATCAGGGAGAATTTGAATATCTCATCAACAGCATTCCAGTAGCTGCTCTGCTCACTAGCTGCCTGTTTGCCAAAAGACCTTTTGACAGCAATAGCTTCTCGATGCCTACCTTACAGTCCTATCATATATTTTGAGCTCAGTAGTTTTAGTGAAAGCCTCCTCATTAGCACAGTAGAACATACACTAGGTCTTATGGAAAACCTCAAAATTACCAGGGGCTGCAATTATTCAATGCGTTCTCTGAGTAAAGTAGAACTCAATTAGAAATCCATGAGTAGTTGCAACTTAAACTCTTGAACTGTATTTAAACCAAACAACATAATATTAAATATTCATTGGTCAAGAGAATAATGAATATTAGAAAATATTTTGAACTAAATCATAGTAAAGATGGAATCAAAATTTCTGGGATTGGCTAAAGTGATGCTCAAAGGAAACTTTAAAACCTGAAATGAGAGTATTTAGAGAATCAGAATGACTGGCTATGAGTGGTCGAAGCCTCCTTCACAAGTCCCTAGAAAAAGAATGGATAATCAAATTTAAAGAAAATTTAAGGAAAGACGTAATAAAGTGCAAAAACCAGTACAACAGAAAGACAATGCACTGTAAAAAAAAAAAAATTAATAAAGCACAGAATCAGTCCCTTAGTAAGAGAGATGAATTAAAAAAAAAAAAAGCAGTATCAGAAGTAAAAGGGAAAAAAAACTAACTCTGGTGGCCATTAAAAGGAAGCAAAATATTTTTAACTTAATTTTTTAAAAAATTTTTGCAGAGAAGAACTGGTGTTGGCCAGAGGTGTGGAGGTGAGGGAATTCACCAGAGACAGAGTGAGGAGCAGAACAGGCAGATTGACTGAAGTACACTGCGGAGGGGAGCAGAGGGAGAGACAGCAGAGGTCTGCTGTGCAATATGGTGGGTTAGCTCCCTAGCAGGAGATCAAACTCATGCCGTCACAGTGATAGCACTGAGACTTAATCACTAGACCACCAGGGAGGTCCAAAAGCAAAACATTATTTACAAAAAACATATTCACATTAATAATTTTGGCAATTTGGATGAAATGAACAAATTTCCTCAAAAAATGTTATCAAAACTTTGAAGAGTAGAAAATTTGAACAGTTATGTTTACTAAAGAAATTGAAACTGTTGAAAACCAAACTACAGAGAAAGTATTTGTCCTAGAAGACTTAATTGGTATATTCATCTAAAACTGAAGAAAGAATAATGCAAATGGGGCCTCCCTGGTGGCATAGCAGTTGAGCGGTACGCTGTGGAGCTGTCGGCAGCACGCGCCATGCGAGTTCAATGCCCAGCCAGGGAGAATCCCACATGGCGCGGCAGACCTCTCCTGCCTCACCTGCTGCTCCCCTCAGCAGTGTATTTCTGATCTGCCTGTTCTGCTCCCGACTCTGTCTCTGGTGAACCCTCTCACCACCCCACGCCTCTGGCCTGTACCCCAGCTTGTATGTATGAAAAAAATAAATCTTCAAAAAAAAAAAAAAAGAGTAATGCAAATGTCTCCAAATTCATCCAGAAACTACAGAGGGCACATATCCCAACTCACTTTATGAGGATCGAAAAACCTTGATTCCAATGTCTGACAAAGATTTTACAAGAAAAGAAAATTACAACACCTCTCTCACAAGCATAGACACAAACATTCTAAATAAAACATTAGTGTAGGTGACAATTCTCTGTGGACCGCTCATCTTTCTTTCTGCACAGCGTGTGAGTGAGGTACTAATGGGACAGTTTTGTTCTGAACTATATTTTTAAGGATGCTTATATAACAAATATACTTGGAAGATAAATGTAGTATCTTTCCTTACGGTCTGGAAAGTCATAGATACTGTATGTCTACATTTTATAAAAATGCCTTTCTCTTCCTTTTAGATGAAGGGAAGAGGACTGAATCAGAGGGTGTTTAGGAAACAAGATAAACTGCTAAAATAGAGCACCTCAATTTGGGGCGGTGGTGGAAGAGCAATAATTGTTGTGCCTGCGACAGGAATTCTTTAGATTCTGATCATTATGGAGAGGGAGGGATATTAGTGATCTTTTACCTTTCAGACATACTTTTCTCTTGAAGAAAAATGCCTGGGAATGGCTCTCCTAAACTTTGTGGGCATCTTCACTGTAATGACACCTGGGTCTGCTATCACCTTCCATACAGCTTGACCACAACTTGATCACCAGTCTCCTTAACCTTACTGAGAAGTCTATCCGACACAGCAGAGGGTATGGCTCCTGTACCTCTTCTACATAAAACCCGTCAACACAGTTAGGTGATTTCCCAACCCCCTGCTCTCACAGCCATGGCTCAGCCATCTTGCGGTGAAAGCAAAGCTATCTGATTGGTGGGGGAGGAGAGGGTAGACCAACTACCTGAAAATCCTCAAAAAACAAGAACTGGTCTCAGTTACTCAGATTGAAGCAGGGGTCTTTTGGCCTTCCAGTCAAGGGGAGGCCATGAAGGAGGTATCATCAACAGATATGGGTTGGGATGCCCCAATACTTACAAACAACACCTTATTTCCAGAAACTTGACCTGTCTTCCCAGAGCTGTAATTATATATGGAAGTGAAGTATTAATGTGTCTCCTTTCCCCAAATATAATAATTTGTACTTTAGGTATGGTCAGAAAAAGCCTTCAAATACTTGAGGAAACACCAGCACATGAGGGGACCATGTACCCCTCACGTAGCTGAGGAGATCTGGGATAGCCTTAGCTAAGTGGAGAAACTTCCTGGAGGAATATGTAACTCATTACCAGGTGCACCCTCTGGGAAGTTACCCTTATGATGACAATCAAGTATTTAATATATGTGATATGAAATTTGTTCCTAACTCTCTATGAAGTAGTTAATGCCAGTTCCTCAAGTCCTTGAACCTCAACTCACTAGCCATGGGTTTCGTGGCTGATAGAATTGGTTCTAAGCATCCTCCTTGAGGTTATGGCAGAGTCTGCATGATAGTTAATGTAAACTGTTGTTCCTGGATTAATGACTCTGTTCAAGGGAAAGTTAAACTTAGACACTGAAGGTAGGCAGCCACCTGACTATCTAGGATGGATGCTGATGGCTTATGAGATGTTGTCACCTGTTTACGTCTGGGAATCTAGGAGGTATAGTAAATAAGCAAATAAGTAAATAAGTCATGTTGGCCTCACTTTGCTGCTTAAAGTCTCTTTATGATACCCTTGGTTAAATGCTAAATGAGATAAATTGAGCAGATTAGGTCCCAGCTTCTGTCAGAGTAGTGTACTCATGGACGAATTCACCAAAAGCCAAGACAATGTAGAAAGAAAGACTAAATAGTGTTGGAAGATAATTCTCCATTAGTCTTGCATTAAGTTTCAGCCAGAAAAACATAAAATGCTAAGGGATCTATCTATCTATCTATCTATCTATCTATCTATCTATCTATCTATCTATCTATCTGAGTTGGCCTTAGCTGGTTAAGCAGGATTTGCATGGCTGTTGTTTTTTTTTTTTTTTTAATACAAATATTAAGGCTACATTGCTGGAACTTAGAGTGTTCAGAACAAGTAGTTGGGAGGTAAAATCAGTGTAAAGTACAAAATGAAACTCAAAAGCATGCTGAAATTCTACAAGAAAAGACTGAATACCATGCCAGTTCTTGTTGCCTCTTGCATGGGTAGCACGGATATCTTGCAAAAAGCCAGGATCTTCCTCACAGAACTAAACACACACGTGGCACAGGAGTCAGAGGAACTGAAGGCGAATACAGGGCAAGATGGAACAGTGGCAGATGCAGCTGTGCTTCACATTGAGACGAATCAACAAATCTGTATCAACATATTTGAGTTACAAAATGGCTGTTGCTCCCCTTCCTCCCCCTAATTTCTCAAGGATCATCTTAACTGGAAGTAGATAGGGAAGGAAATTCTGGCAAATGTAGTTCAATGTACTTAAGTAGACAGAGGCACAAAGGTGTACTTAGATTTTTTATTATTATCCTCGAATAAAGCAGAGCCTTTCCTTGAGGACTTTCTTGAGCTAGGTCTCTTCTTTTTTCCTAATTTTCAATTGGATAACATTGGTTTAAAACATATAGATCTTAAGTGTACATCATTATAAAACATCTGTATAAACTACATTATGTTGATCACCAAAATTCTAGTTCTTATCCTTTACCATGCAACTGACTCCAATTACCAGATTTACCCCCCAATGTCCGTCATTATTGTTAGATATAATCATATCCTTATTTCCTATTTAATTTACTTCTTTTCTGAAAAGAAAGTGACAAAGTTTCAGCTACTGCTTATAAAATCATAGTTGCATTTTCGTGAGATAATAATAATCCTTAAGATTTATTATACTGTACACTAACCTGATGTTCAAATTATAAATTCACCCCAATCACAAATATTTTACTTAGGGCTATCGATGAAGCCCTCTTGCCACAACTGTGTTTTCCAATGTGCAAAGTGAAACAAAAAAGGAGGGTTTTAGCCAAATTTAGCTTCACTGATTTTTTTTTTTTCCTAGAAAATTTTGTATAATCCTAAATTGCCAGGCCCTCATCAGAGGATCCGTGAAACCACCTTAGATTCCAAAAACACGTCCAGTCAATTGCAAGATTTCAAATGACTCAGCTTCATTAGAAACTACAATTAACATTCAACTGTTCCTAAGCAGTCAACTGTCAATTACTCAGCAGTCAACCCATACATTAAAAGGGAAATGAGACTTGCTTTTAATCAAGTTTTAGTCAAGGTGAATTTAGGACAGTCAAGTATTTATCAAGTATGGAAATTGTATATTATGTTTACCTATTCTCTCCCTTTGGTAGATTTGTTACAGTTGTAACCTTTTAGATTTTCTTGGTAAATAAATGTTGTTGAGCTATCTCTCCATTTGCTAGAGACTCTGAAAACTAAGTCCTACAATTACATCATAGAATGTATGGAAGTGAATGTATATAAACAATTTTTGAGAAAGTCAATTAACACTAACTGTTTAAGTTTAATGTTCAAAAAAGTTGAAAAACATGGCTGTTATAAGCATATAAAATAAACATGTCAAAACATTTATTTAAGTAATCAGTTTTATTTAACTCCTCAGTGAGGGAACCAATAAAGCATTAAACTGGTTCAAATTGCTCTCCTTAAAACAAAGAAATGCCTTCACTTGTAGTGTCTGCCAATTTTTCTATTACAAGCATTCCCAACATGATTCATTTAAGCTACCAATGTGAAGTCAAAGCTTTCAAAATTCCTGAAAATTCAGTAATTGGTTCTCCTAAGCCTGTGTGAGTTGGCTCCAGCACAACACTGTTAGACATATATGTGCAACTCAAGATAAAGTGAACAGTGTAAAACTGGTTAATGTCTCAAGGAGAAATAAACTTTCGGAGTTTTTTCCCCACCAGCCAGGAATAATTTGCATTTCTGCTTAAAAATTCTTTAAGTTACTCTCTTAAAAAGCAAGTCCAGCACTTCACTGAAAGAACAACTACTTTCTTTTGTCTTTTTTAAGTTATGGATAATATTTCCTGACAGAACAGATTGCTAAATCCATAATAAATTCATTGTCCTTAGACCCAATTGAAATAATAAGTTCCCTTACTAAGCTGTGAGGTGCTTAAGGTAGAAATTCTTTTTTCATTCTTATTTCTCTGGCCTTCAGAAAGTATCTGGTACCTTTAGGTGCTCAATAAATGCTTGTTAAATTTATGGATATAATTTTGTAGATGAAAAATGAAAGTTTATTTCTCAAAATGGATACCCTTTCATCCTTCTCCCTTGATTTTAGATTATTGCCAAGAAATATGATATCAGTTAAGGGCAATAAACAATCTTCAGCCTCAAGAGAAACTTAAAAGGCAATGAAAATAGGTAATTTAAAGGCAATGAAAGCATGGCATTATTGGTACAAAGGGGCAAATATGAAATGAAGTAGCAATTTACACATTATTAAAGCAGTTCTTTGAATTTAGATTTTAATTCATCATGAGAATATAAAGCACAGTGAAATTAAGATAGAAACTATAATTTCTAATGGGGACAAGGCAGTTGAGGGTCAAGTGAAGAAAATGAGAACATTTCTTGGTACAAGTTGAAACACAATGGCAACTAAGGTTATGACAACGAAAAACCAAACAAAAACCAAAGTGTGAGTTGAGCACAACTTGCTACATTAGGTGGTTACCAACATATCTAGTCTGAATAAATAATAAAAGAGGAAGATATTGGCACAAGAACTTAATTGTGATCCATTCATTTATTCATCTAAATTTTAGTACCTACTATATGCCAGGTATTGTTCTAAGTGTCAGAGATATGTAGTATAGAAAACTGACAAGGTTCCTATCTTTGTAGAACTTACTTGGTGGCATGAAAGTGAAAAATGTTCAGAAGGTGATATTTCAGAGGACCATAAGAAAGACACGAAGTCTATGAGGGAGGAGGAGAAAGACCGACTATCTCGTAACTGCAAATATTCAGAACCCAAAAAGCAGAAGGATCCCAAACTGGCTAAACTATATAACATAAAATATATTCATTCACTTAGGGAAGCTCTTGCCTAAAATACTGAGTGATTTCTAAGTGGCTAAATTAAATATTTCAAGGAAGAAAGTGGGAACAATCTACTGAATCTAATGTAGTTAATAGATTGAATATAAAAGCGCTGGGGAAAAAAACTGTATTCAACAATATGGAGATCCTTGATGACAGAATACTTCAGTGAAGTGGTAACGAAAGTCTTACTGGAATGGGTTCAAGAAGGAAGGGAGAAGAGGAGACAGCAAGTTTAGACAACTGAGTTGCTTAGATGTGAAACAGAAAATGAAAGGTTATCAGAGATTGACTTGAAGACAAATGTCAAGGGAGATTCTTGTTTTTTATTGTGTGTTAAATGAGGTACAGAATGTTGCATGTTTAGGTTGCTAAGGGGAATGAGCCACTGGGGATGGGAAATGCCAATGCAGGGGAGGAAGAAGCAAAACCCCTGAAAAAGGCGGGAGAAAAAAATATAGGGCCCTATATTCTGTCTATAAATACTTGCGTGACAATTAAAGAAATATAAGAGAAATGAAGCCTATATGCCTCTATAAATTCCCTTTCTCCTTTAAAATTCCCTGCCTCTGTCTTATTGAATGGGCAAATCACATTATTGACTATAGTAAAATTTTATGTAAAATATGAATAAAGAGGCTCTAGTATTTCCGGGCAAGATCTTCCTTAAGTGAATGAATATATTTTATGTTATGTAGTTTAGCTGGTTAGGGAACTTTATGCTTTTGGGGTTCTGAATATTTGCAGTTACTAGATTGTTGGTCTTTGAAATATCAATATGTTAGACCTTACCCATCCATATTCTGTAACTCTGGAAACAATCTGATTTGTAAGCTGAGTAACACAACGGGGATTCACAGACATTCCTAGTCATGAAATAATTTAGATTCAGTATATGTTTAAAAATCAATTTCTTGGCAATTCTTTGTATCAGTATGTTGAAGTGATTTACATACCATTATAAAGACTGCTCCTCATTTCAAAACACAATTTAGTCATTTAAAATTGCTGCAAGTAAATTAAGTATATTAGTTCTTTCCATAAACCTGTCAAAATTAAAATGATAAATATTTCCTTGAACTAGAGGAAAATCTCTGAGTCTATCTGAATTGAGCACTTTTCAAATAATGTTCATATTTGGCATGCCAGTGAATTTTTATTTCCCCAGTTTTCACTGATTATCCTATAGATTTCCAAGGGTGAACTTAAGGCAGAATAATATCTCCTTGGTATTTCTACTTGAGGAAATTAAAAAATGATTAGTCCTTAGAGTTTTCAAATATAGGTCTTGCAAAAGTCAGAACTCAAAAAAAAAATGTAGTGACTTAAATAAGAGAAAAATTACTGGCTTACAAAAAAAAAGACATTGCAAATTTCTACTAGTGATCTAATTTGATATACGGACTGTCGACTTCATGTCATCTTCTGAATGAATCAGCTACTTATATGTGCTGTTATTTGTTTCTAGAATCATGATAGATTGGTATTCTTTCAGAGTTTGGCAAGAAATCCTTTTTTTTTAACGCTATTATGACTGAGATCTGGTATTTTTTTAATTTGGGAAGGACTTAGTACTAGGAAAAGAAAATATCCATGTTTATCTCCTTTGAAGCTGCTTAGATCTAAGTCTATCGTGATATGAAAAAAGCCCATTATAGTTGCAAAAAAGTGTTTTTTATTCAGAGAAGTCCATTTTAAAATCATAATTTCACCACTAGTTTTGCTGGCTTAGGATGCTTACTTGGTCTCTAAAAGACTTGGTTTTCAACAACGCAATATAGATTATTGTGACCCCGTCATAGAAACAGCATGCAGATTATGAACTGTTTAGTGCCATTCAAGCGTATTTAACAAATGTGTTTAAAACTGACCCAAGCTGTCAGTAGTGATGCTAAAGGATAAGTGTTCTTTCAAGCACTCTTGAATGCTGGCTACTCAGACACAATAGGACTCAATGATCCCCTTTTGTGGTAAGAACAAAAAACCTTACCAAACATTCCATTTACTTCCTTATATTTTCTGGCATCTTTGCAATTAGGCAGAGCACTGTGATTAGTTCTGACCAGTGAAATGTTAGTTATTTAACTGTGTGACTTCAGAGGCTTAAACTGAAGCCTCTGAAAAAAATGCAAAAAGTTAAACGTTTTCCAGCTTCCCTTTGCCATGCCACAGTAAACAGGATTACTTGGTTTGAGATGGTGCCTCCATTAGTTAAAGTTTCTGTCTATGTGGAGTAGAATTTCCTACCAAACTGCCATGAGCATGCAGTATGAACAAGAGTCTTTCTTTTGTTAATCCATTGGAACTTAGAGCTTAATTTATTATGGCATAAATTAGCCAATCATGGCCAATACCCTGGTTTAGCTTGGTCATATTTTCAAGTGTAAGTCTTTTTATGAATTGTTAAGTTTAATTGATAGATTTTGTTAAGAATTATATTAAAATTCACTGGGAATCCCAGATGAACAAAATTATGGGATAAATATTGAGGGTCATCCTATATATATCTTCCCTATAATATTAGCATGCTCAAGGTAAGAGAAAATGAGAAATAAGTTCAGGAAAACCTGTAACTACAGCAACGAAACACACACTAACACTGACCAAAAAACCGGCTGCCACAATTGATAATCATTATATTTTGAACTTGCATAGCATTTTGTAAAGTACCCAATTCACTACTTATCTTCAGATGTAATTCTGGATCCAAGTAATTTTGAACTTGGTGAGAGACTCGTTTAAGAATAGCAAAATGACCTGTAAGTGAACTTGAACTTTAATTGTAAGCAGTTAAAATCCTCTTCATGGAAGAAAAACAGACCCTCAGAATATCTGTTTTATTCATAAGATAAAATTTCCATTAGTACCTAAAGAAGACTTCAAAGCACCTAGAATCATTAATTAACTGAGTATCAGATTCTGCCTATGAAGTAGGAAAAAACTATTTGTCGCCATTTTTCAGGTAAAAAAAAAAGCAGTGGGTAGTAACTAGTTCATCTAAAGATGATTAATTTGATATTAAGATGAATAGGCTTTTAATTTCTAGAAATTCGATGCACTGATACCTTTAGAGCTGTGACTAAAAATATTTATAGCACAGAAGATGGGTGTTGATGGCATGAGAGAAAACTGACCCCAAATCCCAGGCCTGGGATTTGTAATATTTAATTTCCAAATTGCACTATTTCCATCATTTTTTACTCTTCTTTTTATAAGTGGCTCAGAACCTCTGAGTCAAAGGTATCACATCCTTTACATTATTGTGTCTCCCCCATAGGTTTCCCACCACCAATTCACCCATGAAGCATCACTATAGTCCCTTGTGCACGTTTCCCCTCCCCTGTAGAATGTCTCTTACTTGTAGTTTCCTGCTATTTTTTGCTTTTGTTCATGTTTTGGGTGCTATTTTCTCCTTCTGATTTCTCTTTTGGCTCTCTTATAGATTTCCTATAAGTGATACCACTCAATACTTTTCCTTTTCCTTCTGACTTATTTTACTGAGCATGATCCTGAGAAATTGCATTTTTAGGACTAATTTAGACACAAAGCTGGAATATAAAAGGGAAAATCATTATTTTTGACAGACGTTATCTACTTTGAGTAACATTATATTTGGTAGAATAGTGACATGAATAGTGAAATGAAATGAAATGAAATTTCAAGCCCTAAGAAAGTTTGGTGGTACATTGTATATTTTAATTCTAATTATTTTAGAAGGGGAGTTCTTTATTTCTTGTTTTCCTGGGATTCTTCCCACTTTCCTTATTTATTTACTATATACCTATTCTTATAAGAATCTGTTTTAGTTTTGTTTCCTATAGTTTCCATGACAGAGATCAGACTTGAAATCTGTTTAACCTAAAATCCCACATTATAAAGATCAGAGGGCTATGTTAATTTACAATGAAAAGTTGTAGTTTACATCTCTTATCTCCTTCTGCATGGTCTTCTATCATCAAACACCCTCTTTAGCTGATCTCAAAGTTCTCTTCCTTTCAATAATTTTCATGGAGAAACACAGTCTCTGTCATAAATTGGTAAAACTGGGTAACTACATGCAGAAGACTAAAATTATACACCTACACCACTCACAAAAATTAAGTCAAAATGGAGAAGGACTTAAGTGTAAGACCTGAAACAGTAAAACTCATGGAAGAAAACTAGGAAAAAAAATGCTTTTGTGGCAAAGACATTTTGGATGTGACACCAAAAGCACAAGCAACAAAAGCAAAATAAACAAGTGGGGCTATGTTGAATTAAAAAGCTTTTGCACAGAAAAAGGAACAACTAGCAATGGGAGAAAAAATTGCAAATTATCTGTTGATAAGAAAGAGGTTAATATCCAAAAAAAAAAATAAGGAACTCATAAAACTTAGCAAACAAACAACAACAAAGCCAATAATTTGATTAAAAAATAGGCAAAGGACCTGAGCAAATATTTTTCCAAAGAATACATACAAATGGCTAACAGGTACATGAAAAGATGCCTGGCATCACTAACCATCAGAAAATGCAAATCAAAACCAAAATGACACATCACCTTACATCTGTTAGAGCAGTTATTATCACAAAGAAAAAAATCTGCATCTTTAAAATTCTATGTGAAATCTAGAAAAGCTTAATTCATAGAAATGGAGAGTAGAATTGTATTTTTGTCAGGTGCTGGAGGAATCTGAGGGTGGTGGAGACATGTTGGTTAAAGGGTACAAATTTTCAGCTGTAGGATGAATAACTTCTGAGGATGTTATATACAGTGAGTATAGTTATGATACTGTATTATATATTTGGAACTTGTTAAGAGAATAGGTTTTATTTTTTTTTCCCCATTTTTTTTT
>PVIJ01022588.1:0-15824 GCA_004024925.1 Scalopus aquaticus
TTCTTCTTTGGAGAAGTGCCTTTTTAACTCTTCTGCCCATTTTTTGACTGGGTTATTGGCTTTGTTTTTGTTGAGTTGTGTGAGTTCCTTGTAAATTTTTGTTATCAGTCCTTTATCAGATGTATTGTGTGCAAAGATCTTTTCCCAGTTGGTAGGGTGTCTGTTAGTTTTGGTTAATGTCTCTTTTGCTGTACAGAAGATTTTTATTTTGATGTAATCCCATCTGTTTTTCTTGTCTTTCACTTCCTTCCCTTTGAGGGATGTGTCTTTCAAGATTTTGCTGAGATGTATGTTGTGTAGAGTTTTGCCAATATTTTCTTCTATACATTTTATGGCTTCAGGTCTTTTTTTTTTTATATCATAATGAAATTTTATTTTTTATTTTTTTTAATACTTTTTTTTTTAAGATTTGTTTTATTATTTATTCATACAAGCTGGGGTATAGGCCAGAGGCGGGGGGCGGCGAGAGGGTTCACCAGAGACAGAGTGGGGAGCAGAACAGGCAGATCAGAAATACACTGCTGAGGGGAGCAGCAGGCGAGGCAGGAGAGGTCTGCTGCACCATGTGGGACTCTCCCCTGCTGGGCGTCGAACCCGCATCGCACGGCTGCTGACAGCTCCACAGCGCAGTGCTCAACCGCTGCGCCACCAGGGAGGCCCAATACATATTTTTATTGTTATTTATGTTTTCACATTTTGTATTCCTCTTGGGTAGCCCACCACCAATTCACCCGTGATCCATCCCCATGGTCCCTTGTGTTCTTTTCTATTCCATTTTGTGCCCTTACCCTCCCCTCCCCTTGCCCCCCCCCCCCCGGAGTGTCTCTCCTATTTGTTTTCCTTATAGTCCTGTTATAAGTGAAACCATTTGATATTTTTCTTTTTCTTTCTGGCTTATTTCACTGAGTAAGATTCCCCCTAATTCCATCCATGTTGCTGCAAATTGCATGTGTGGCGATTCCTCAAACTGCTAAACATGGAGCTTCCATATGACCCAGCAATCCCACTTTTGGGAATTTACCCAAAAGACACAAAAACACTAATCCGAAAGGATAAATGCACCCGTATATTCATTGCGGCACTGTTCACAATAGCAAAGGTATGGAAGCAACCCAGATGTCCAAAAATAGATGACTGGATCAAGAAGATGTGGTACATATACACAATGGAATACTATTCAGCATTCAAAGAAGATAAACACATGCAATTTGCAGCAACATGGATGGAATTAGAGGGGGTCATACTCAGCGAAATAAGCCAGAAAGAGAGAGAAAAATATCGAATGGTTTCACTTATAACAGGACTATAAGGAAACCAAATAGGCGAGAGACAATGGGGGAGGGGGAGGCAGGGGGAGGGAAGGAAAAGCGCACAAAATGGAATAGAAAAGAACACAAGGGACCATGGAGATGGATCACGGGTGAATTGGTGGTGGGCTACCCAAGGGGAATACAAATGTAAAAGACATAAATAACAATAAAAATATATATTAAAAAGAAAATAAGAAAATACAGATGAACGTATTATTTCTGGCAAGCACTGAAGAGTTATCATTTGTTTGGAAGCAGACTGTCTTTTGTTTCTGATATAAGTCTTATCATAAACATATTGTCAGTACATCAAAGAGCAAGAAAAGATTTTCACCATACTCTCAGATAAATATCACCCTCTTGATAATCTTCATTTTAAAGGGCTTTGAAATAATCATCGGAAAGAGAATCACAGCTGTAACTGCCAAGATTCTATTTGGTTAAATTGTTTAGCTTTTCTTCTGCAATATGAAATGACAATCAAACTAAAAAATTTCCTGTTTGCCGGAGGAGTACTGGTAAAACACCACCAACAGAGTTCAAACATTCATTTAATGCATGAGAACAATTTAAGACCAACTTATCAGGTGGTAGGTTAATGTTGAACATTGTATATACCACCCCCCCACATGTCTTTACATATTTCCCCCCTTGAAACAGTGATTATATTGCATCACTTGTCCATTGATTTAGAAATATTTGAAAATTGAAACATTAGAGTGGCTACTTCACTTCCAACGTGGGCAAATCAATATGAGCATGCCCTTCTCAGCCTTGTATCAGTGGGAAGAGTTGAAGGCTTTTGCATTTCATGAATCTTTTTTTTTAAAGATTTATTTATTTATGTATACAAGGTGGGGTACAGGCCAGAGGCATGGGGTGGTGAGAGGGTTCACCAGAGACTGAATGCAGAACAGGCAGAGCGATGGAAACACACTGCTGAGGGGAGCAGTGGGTGAGGCAGGAGAGGTCTGCAGCTCCCTGTGGGAATCTCCCCTGCTGGGCGTGAACTCAAGTCGCTGCTGTCGCGGACAGCTCCACAGCGCAGTGCTTAACTGCTGCGCCACCAGGGAGGCCCCATTTCATGAATCTTTTTAGTTAAGTACTGCATAGCAATAGAAACAGGTTGAAATAATAGATGACATTGAGTTAGAGAACTGCTAATATTAGAGCAAAAATACTGAAAATAAATACTTCTAAGAAATTTAATTCAATGTTGGGGTAATTAATGAAGGTGAGTATAACATAGGGATGGTGAGTTGATGTTTGAGTCAAACACATATGACTTCAAATCCAGACTCAACCAACCACTGCGGTGTGACCCTTGAGGAAGCTAATTCACTTTCCTAAACTTTCTTTCTTCATCTATAAAAGAGGAATAGATTAAGGTTTTTTTTTTTTTTTCCATTGGGGACCAAGAATTAGGACAATAGATACAAGCTTTCTAGTACTGTGCTTGGCACACAGCAAGAGTTCAATGTAAGCTAAAAATGATATTAACAAACAGTATTAAGAAAACTGGTACTAATGAAGAGCATAAAGGGTTTGGAGGAGTACCCTGGTTTTGGGGAGCAACATTTATGGTATTCTCAGATCCCACAATAAGATACATATTAGTGATTCAGGGGAATTATATATGGTATTGGGAATATAGGATTAGGTATCATGGGACATGAGATTTCACCCTTCATACCATTCCTATGGATGACTTGCTTCTGATAAATTGAGAGTGGCAACGATGGGATATGGGGAAGAGTAACAAAGATTTTTGTCCCAAACTGACAAGGAAAGCAGTTTTTATATTATATATAAAATTGTATATTTATAGTTTTATACTTATATATATTAATGTATATAAATATATAAATTTATTTATGTAAATTTATTTTTATTTATTTATGTAAATAAATATACATAAATATAAATATACATAAACACAAAATATACATAAATATATACATAAATATAAATATACACAAAATATGCACAAATATACAAAATATACAAAAATATACATAAATATATAGTTTTTATAGTATATAGGAATATATATATTTATATTAGTTTATGTTATCATTTGTGTTAAACTTCTCAAAATAATGATTCATGATATACTAGCTTTAAGTTTTAGGTTGCATGTTAAAAGTTCTTTTAATGAACACACTTTTACTTTAAAACCAAAAATATAAAACTTACGTTATTCACAGTTATATCTGTGAGTCTTTGAGAAAGTCTTAATTGGTGGACTCACTACTACGTATATTATCATTCAGCTGTGCAAAGCCCAGATAATCTAGAAATAAACATACTTAATTTAATGACAAATTGCAGCTTCCTTATGATTAGTCAAATAACCTGTAGTGAATATTCTGATGGTCACTAGAAAGTTGAAACGATGCTGACCTTATAGCCATGATGGTGAATGGTTGCAGTATTTTCATCTTGGGCTCCATCTTCTTAGACCCGGTCTCAAGTCATTTTGGAGACTTTACTTTTTCAAGTGGGACTCTGTCACTGCAAACTCTTGTGGACCTGTCTATCAGTCTGAGAGTGGAGTGGAGCACGAGAGAGGAACTGGGAACTTGATTTCCTGGGGGATGTTTAGGTTCAAGAGTACTCAGGAGAGTTTTCAAGGAGGAAGAATGATGTTGTTGGAAGATAACCTTGTTTCTTTTGTCCTGGTCAAGTAGTGTCTAAAAAATGCATCTCTTTTGTTAATGTTGACTTTGTGAACGTTACTTTAAAATTTGCTGAGATTTCCAAGATTTATTTTTATGCTAACTATGGTTTTCTTAGCCATTAAATACATGTCCCATTAATTATACTTTCTAATTTCAGAGACTATGTATGGGGCTAGTTGTATCCTTTTAATAACAAATGACTTGTCTAGGTAACGAGGCTGGCAAAGTGTCCAAAGATCATTTGAATGACAATACCACATGGAGGTAGTCTTGGGGCATTGGTTTATTCTTCTCCTTCCCTGGTGTGCATTTTTCATTTGAAAATGGAAATAATGCTGCACTATTACTTCCTGTGACTGTTGTGAAAGGCAAAAAAAGTGGTGTATATTAGAGCATTTACTCAACTTCCAGTGTTAAAAAATGCTAGAGGTTATTATCACATCCAAACGAGGATGAGGGGAAATGAGAAAAATTTTCCAATTTATTGATAAAGATGTAATCCTTGCATCTGTTTCTATTGCTTTGATCTTGTTTAATTTTCTTCTGTATCCCAAATATTGACAATTGAAAGGATCATCAATAAGAGGCCAGCGTGGGCGTCTTTGAACTGTGATTTGACAGATATCTAAGGATACTACCTTGACCACACGAGTTTGTTTAAATAGTACCACTGAGTCATTGTTGTATGTAACAGCTCTGTCCAGGTGCTTGGCACATGGACAGTTTATGATAAGAACTGTATTTGGGGAGTTACTCTATGCAGATAACCTTAAGCAGTTATTTCTAATTAGTCACTTTAGGTTAATAATAACAGAGAAATTTAGCAGCACTCAATCATTCCTGAGAAAGAATTGTAGGTTTCTAAAAAAGGAATTTTGACCCTTTACATGGTGCTACTCATTCCATGAACTCTGCACACTCAGCTTGAGATAAACTTTGATAGTGTGAGAATAAAAGCAAAGTATCTATTGATGTTTTTCACAGACTTGTCATGTGGGAGCCATTTTTAAGGCTTAGTAAGTGCTAATTGATGAAATATTATGTGCCAGGAACATTACTTAGCACTGGAAAAGAGAGCTGTCTGAGATGCATTATCTTTTTTTTTTTTTAAAGATTTATTTATTTATTTTTTAAGATTTATTTATTTATACATACAGCTGGGGTATAGGCCAGGGGTATGGAGTGGTGAGAGGCTTCACCAGAGACAGAGTGGGGAGCAGAACAGGCAGATCAGAAATACAGTGCTGAGGGGAGCAGCGGGCGAGGCAGGAGAGGTCTGCCACGCCATGTGGGATTCTCCCCGGCCGGGTGTCGAACTCGCGTCGCTGCTTCCGACAGCTCCACAGCGCAGTACTTAACCGCTGCGCCACCGGGGAGGCCCTGAGATGCATTATCTTTATTCAAGGATTTCACAGCCTTATTTTACCCTTGGGCAACTAGAATAAAAAATAGGGAGACCAGGAGCATGCAAGGAACACTTCATGAAGTAGGGGATATTCTGATAGGCAAAGAGCTGCTAAGAAAAACTTCTATAAGGTGTACATAATTTGAAGGGACCCTGAGTGAGTCACTTTCTTGCTGGATACTACAGTCTTTTCTTATAATGTTAAAAATAATTTATTTGATATTGCACATTTCCTGAAGGATATGTTACTGTATACCCAGATGACTTTATGGAGTTTTATAAATGTCTATCAAATCATGGATTATTTGTATCCTGAGCTAATAATTTTCAATTTGGAATTTATAAATGTGTTTGATTTTTTTTCCAGAGTTGTTTTAATACCAGGTAGTGTCTTCCTTTAAGCAATAAGCAGCTCTTTCCAAATATCCAGTTACAACATTGGGCATATCTTTAACATTTTTTAGAAAGTCATGTAAGGGCCATCTGTGTATTTTAGGACTTGTACTCTGTCAATTGTTTATGCTTTTGTTCCTTTTTTAACATACTTTCCTCTTGGTACAGTTCCCTTAGAGTTTCTTCTGTGGTGGTTCTCACAGTTGTAGCACTCCTGGCACAGTCTGGGCTTCAGAGATCAGAAAGCAAGAAAGTTTTATGATGTTCAAGTGATAGCTCAGGAATTCTCTTCAGTACTCATCCCCCCGCCAAATAGAAACACTGCTTTTTAATAACTTCCTCAAATGTCAGGGACTATCACTGCTTTTCTTGATGCTTTGCACTTTACAATGTATCTTGCTTAAGATGTGAGCTCTTAGATGCTTGATGTATTATTCAGAACAAAATTGTTTGAAGGTATATCAGTACTTTACTATCAGAACCACTTTTTCATGTTTCTTTTTAGTTGTTTGAGTTCTCTCAATGTCAGAGTCTTAGAATATAGAATTTATGGTGATTTGCTCTTCCTGTTGGGGAAAAATGCCTTTTGAAACATCATTGAAAAAAGTGGAAGAATTGCTTTCCAGCCTTCTTAGCTTTCATCTAAAGAATCTAGTTAAGTGAATGCATTTGGAATGGTCATGTGGCCCCCAAAACTGAGCCTGCTCAGCACCCCCATTCACTAAGCTTAATTTCACTGGTGCCATAAGCCCTCAAGGCAAAGTGATCCTCAGGACCCAGAGCTTCCTCTTTTTGTTGAACAGTGGCACTCATATTCCATAAGGGTTAAAATATTTTGTGGGACACTGTAGGCCCAGAAATTATCTACTAATATATAAAAAAATACCAACTATCTAGAATTTGAAATTCTCCTTAATTATCCTTTGCATTTATGACAGGTGTCTTTGTTCCCTAAGCTACTGTAGCAAATACCACAGGCTGGGTGGCTTAAACAACAAGTTTATTACTCACAGTTCTGGAGGCCAAAAGTTCAAGATCATGGTGACTACGGTTTAGCGTTTAGTGAGAGCTCTCTAAGTCTTACAGATGGCTGCCTTCTTGCTGTGTTCCTCAGCTGTGCTGGTGGAAAGAGAGAGCTATCATTCCTCTTCCTCTTTTTATAAGAACTAATCCCTTCCTGGGGCTCCCTGGTGGCACAATGGGTTAAGTCTCAGCCTATGGGGCTGTCCTCAGCCATTGCGGCTTGGCATGAGTTCAATTCGATCCCGGCCAGGAAGATTTCCACATGGCGCAGCACACCTCTCCTGCCTCACCCCTGTTCCTCTTGGCAGTGTATTTCAGTCCATCCGTCTGTTCTGCTCCCCACTCTGTCTCTGGTGAATCCTCTCACCATTCCACACCTCTGGCCTGCACCCTAGCTCTTGTATGCATAAATGAATGAAACTTTAAAAAAAAAAGAACTAATCCCCTTCTGATCTTTTTTTTTTTTAAATTTTTATGTGTATTTTACATCATTCTTCCTTTTTGTACAATGTTTGCTTTCTCCTTTCAGGTGTAGTCCCCGTAAAATTCCCACCACCAGTTCACCCTGCACCATCACTATAGTCCCTTGTTCTCTTCCCCCCCCTGTTTTGATCCCTCTCCCTCCCCTGCAGAATGTCTCTGATTAATAGTTGCCCGTTAATTTTGTTTTTCAATTTATTGTAATTATTATAATTTTTTTCCTGACCAAAACGAACACTAATTACTTCCCAAAGGCTTCACCGCAAACACTATCACTTCACGATTTAAGGCTACAATATATGATTGAAAAGGGGTGCCACAATCATAGCATCTAGTCACTAAAATGAAATGAAATGGAGTCAGAAAATGCAAGAGTTCCTGAAAGAGTTGAATTAGACATAGCTAAAGAATGGGAAAAGTGCTTCATGGATATCAGCACTGAAGTGTTGTGAAGTCAGGGCCAAACAGCCTTCAAATGTGTTTTTGTTGTGGCTCAGCTTGGAGGTGATGCTTTTGACCTTGACTGTTACTTGGAAAAATGATGCATCCACACCATCCAGTAACCAAGGGAAAAAGAAGCCTCCATTTTAGCCCCTTGCCAGAGAGCACACCTTCAGAGTTATGTTGGCAAACTGAAGCAGTCAAAGTTGACCTCAGAACCACTCTTCTGTCTGCAGGAGGCGCTGTGCTGGTGATTGAAACAGTCACTGAGATCATTACAGTAGGTAAAGCCCATATAAGCTGACTTGTTAGAAAAAAGCTGGTGGAAGTTATCTTCCTTTCAATGTTATGCCTGCCACCCACTCAGTTCTCTGTTTTCTTGTGATAATATGTATTTAAGATGGGAAATATAGATTGACTCTTTGTACCTCATGAAGCTTGTCCTCCTGTCTTCCAGGCAGAAGTTTGAAATTACATCACAGTTTGGTGAATAAATAAATGCAGTTTAAAAAGATATTCATAATATTACTAGCAGTGCTATATGGGAAATTTTATAGTTTTGAATTTATTCACAAGACTTTGGTGACCCAATCTGGAAGTAGTAGAGTTCAGTTCTCCCCACATTCTTCATGGGGAAGGGAAGTAGGGAAGGAAGGAGAGAGGGAGCATGGGGGAGAAGAGGAGAGAGTGCAAGTTGGTTCCTAGGAGTAGTGGAAACAACTTAGCATGATTTGGCTTGTTAAAGTGCTTCTTTATAGCAGGATTTTACCAAAGGACAGAGAAAGATGTTGTACAAAGAATTTTAATCTTGGATTTTAATCTTGGATCTGTCCCTCTTTGTTCTGTGTACTTGTATAAATTACTTATATATTCTGATCAGGAATTCAGTATCCTCATCTATAAAAAGTAGGCTTGGAGTAGGTGAAATTTTAGCTTCTTTTAAACCCCAAGGAGCATGTAATCACTCTACCATTAAAGGCAATCTTGTGAAAAAACCTGAACTTGGGAATCAGACTAACCTGGAGTTAACCCTTTGTGTATTTATTTGCTGTGTAGCCCTGAGAAATCTTCACCTTTCTGATAACCCTTTTCCTTATTGGAAAGAAAATTGGAATTCTAGCATTCCTTCATTATGGTTAGGAAAATATGTGAGATAGGTAGCATGGTATCTGGCACTGAACAAGCATTCAGTATTGATGGTTATACTTAGTGATACTATGAGAATTACTGGTCTTTCAGTTTGGTGATGAAAATCTGGGGGAACTAAGCTTGGACCCTGTGTGTGGAAGTAGTTATTGAATGGGTCAAATGATCACGGTAACTTTGGTTTATGATGGCACTGATGTTTGTAGAGCATTTGGAATTGGAGATCTTGTTCTTGATTCCTTAAGAAGGTATTTTAAATGAGTCCTTTTTCCCAGCTGTCACAAAGACAAATCAAAGAATTATATAGGAGCAGTTAGTCCCCAAAGTCACATAAATTCCATATATTTACATGTTAGAGTAGTTTCAAGTCTCACACCTAAGCTTTAAATTTTGGACATCTTATTGTTGCTCTGTGATTTTACTCCACTACTGTATTAATAAATAATAATTTTCATTTGTTGGGCTCTAATTATGCCAGTTCCAGTGTTTTTATACAACATGCATATACTTCTACTTCCATCCTTACAAAAACCTTCAGGCAGGCACTTTTATTATTTTCCAGATGAAACCAAAACTCAGAAGGGTTGAATAATTTACCATATTTCATTCAGCCTTGAAATGATGGGATCAGTAGTCAGTCAATTCATGACCGTTCCTCACAGTTGGATTGTTCCCACTAAGATTTGTTATGTCACATAAATTTAACTATTCAATGAATTTCTGTTTTTTTATGTTGAAATCATAAATTGAACGAAGGAAAGTTGTTTTTAGTATTTTGAGTTTTTCACCTACCCCTGAGATACCTAAAGATACACTGAATAGATTGTTTTCAAAATAGTTTAAAGATTATTAACTGGGATATTTGCAAAAACAACTCATTTTAAAGATGAAAGAGCAATATTTTAAGCATCATATAGTAAATTATAGACTGAATAAGGACTCCAATTTTGTTTTTTTGTTTTGTTTTGTTTTTTTAATATACATTTTTATTATTATTTATATCTTTTACATTTTGTATCCCCCTTGGGTAACCCACCACCAATTCACCCGTGGTCCATCTCCGTGGTCCCTTGTGTCCTTTTCTATCCAATTTTGGACACTGAGTTTCCCATGTGCTTCTTAATCACCATGCTACCCAAGTCCCAAACTTATGTGAATCTGAACCTATGTTTGGTCTTGAAATAAAAATTGGAAAGAAAAGAAGGCAGTTTTAATGATGTTAGGCATTAAGACCTTAACCTTGGTTTTTTTTTTTTTTTCTTTTTTTCATTAGCACATCCTATACTTATTACAATTGACCTGCAGGCAAAAGGATAGAAATATTACGCAAGCACTTCCATTCCATGCATATACCTTAGAGGTGGAATTCAAATGAGAATGCAAGAGAAATTACTCCAAAACTCCCAAGAAGCAGCAATGTTATTGAGCTCTATTTTTATAGACAAATAAAGCAATATCCCTGAACATTAACTTTTTGGTAGTTTTTATTTATTTTTCTATGATACAGGAGAAAAATAGCCAGAGCTCTAAACATACAGTTCTTACACCATTTTTATAGTTTGTGAATACTGTACACTCTTTTGTTTTAAAAAAGATACATTGAAATAAACTCCTTGCCCTTAAGTTTATAGCTTATAATAGTCTATGATTAATATAGTCAAATTGACTTATTATGTAGTATTTCACACGATGGAATGTTCACATTGCTCCTGGAAAGTCAAAATTGCTTTAGTCTTCATTCATATAATGGCAGAGGAACCCTACACTGAACCAGATGGGAAGCTGTCAACAGAGAAACAAACTCCCCTTGAGTCCCTGGGAGTAATGGAGAAGGATGATTTGTTGTGCTTGAAGGAGGACATATAGCAATGCTTCCTTTCAGAACACTGGGAAATTTAAGATTTAGGGTATTGGGGGGAGACAGTGGGAAAATTAGGCAAGTGGACCAAAGTGATAAATCATTTTTTTATTCTGAATTTTAAACAGCACCATCCTCCCTCTGTTATTTTCTGTTATTTGTGACTGCCAGTCTGGGAGGAGAAATGGCAATGCCTGCCATGATTTGGTTCTGTCATGGCATCATCTTCATCTCAGACCGTGGCTGATTGACATCCCAGTGTGTTTGAATCACTTAGTGCTGCTTCAGTGCTCTGTAAGGACTAATGTTCAATGCCGGAAAGGCCAGAGGAAAGCCTAAGGAGAACCTGGCTAATGGTAAGTGAGGAAACACCAAATGAGAGCAGATTTGAATGGCCTCTTATAACTGTTCTGGTTTGGGGGCAGTTGGTGGTGGTAGGGGTTGTCGAGAGGGGTAGAATTCCAATCCTAAGAAATGATGACGACCTGCTAAAGATTCTTGTAGGTGATGAGCTAGAAGTCTGGCTGTCAGATCTTCATCTGGTCAAATGTGTCTCTAGAAAAGATGCTTTTTCACTACTTTCCACACATCAGCTGGACCCCATGTTTCTTTAAAATATTACAGCATATGAGAGATTTAGGGCTAAAAATCCTTGGTAAGGAATGTCGCTCGTGTTTATAAAGTTTTTTGACATTTTAAAAAAAGGCAAAAATATTTGATTAAGAAAAAGTAACATAGTGGTAATAGACCATACAGGTAGAGATTCAGAAATTGAAGAACTGAACCAATGATGGCAAACAGCTGAGATTTGGTCTTTTACTACCTATAAGAACTCTTCATCTAATCAATCAAGGCACATTGTTACTGGCTACTTCTCCCTGTTTTTGAGTTATGATGACTAAAATATCAGGTTCGGGACCTAAGGAAAATACACAGCTGGTACTAGTTGTTCCAAATAAGATAGTAGAATTATAAACATCTGTAAACCTACCCCCTAAATTTTTTCTTCTTTCAGTCCTGGTGGTTTGAAGCAGGTGGAACATCAAGTTGGCAGCACACCAAATTCTGAGGATGAATGTTCTTAGCATTAGCACCTTCTTTGACAGTGGCAGACTCCTGAATCTTCTTGATGAACAGTGGAAAGACTGGTGAAGGAGAAAAGAACACATTCTGTCCTGTTTCAGTAGTTTAATGTTCACCTCTTTGAACACAACATGGTTTTAGTAAAGATAAATTCATTCTAATTTAACATATTCAAACAGGAAATTGGGCTGAATAAATCACTCCTCAAACATCGACTGTGACTGTAAAGCAACAGAATATCAAATCAGTAAATCTAATGCACTTGGTGAAGAAAGTAAAGTCCTCCTCTGTCTTCCAGCTACAGAGGGCACGTGTCTCATTGGCTGTGCAAGCTTTTCTCAATCAAGCCTGAGTCTCTGTGTTCAGATATGGTATGTCGATGACCGCATTCTTCTGATAGTAAGAAACCTGACAAATGCCATTCCAATAGTTGCATCTCCAGGTTTGAGTCTAGAAATGAATTCAAGATGTGATCTAATCACAGTCAACAAATTGATCATACTGACTTTCACATTTCATGAACATGTTCATCATGAAGGAGCAGGATGAGGTCTCTCTGACTAGCACTAATATTGTGTAATCAACTGGGAATTATGGGAATGCACATTCTAGGTGTCAGACCTGTTGGGAATGAATAAATTTTATTGCGCTTAGTGTCTGGGTGAGAAATAAAAACTCAGTGATATGGGATGAAAATCCTTTGTCTTGCCTCCTTTCAGCCCTTTTTTCTAGAGTCTGATGTAGCAGTCATATCAATCTGTTAGTGGGCAGAATAAGGGGCACCCCAAGATCCCCAAGCCTACCTGCTCTAAATGGGTCCTGCCATCCACCACATAAGGATGAAACATACTCTCAATGAGTAAGCCTTTTAATAGAAAAGAACTTTAACACAATTAGTGTGCAACAGAAGCAATGCAATGAAGAGAAGAGAAAAAAATAGTTAAAATAGTTTCCCTCTGAAACACCCAAAGTTACCCATCCCCTTGTGGGTAAATGCCCAGCCAAAAAGGGTTGAACCAAAGCAGGGCCACTGAGGCCTGAAAGCCTTCCATAAGACACAGACAAATCTGGAAGGAAAGGAGTAAAATCAAAATACAATTCAAGATAAAGGCTGCCATTGTCTGTCTCCTCACATGTATCTCACCCAAGTCTCTTTTAAGTGTATCCTCCAACACCCCAAGTCCCTGGTACATCTCAAGTCCCAGGCTGAAAAGCAAGCATGGCTTCGTCTCATGTCTCTGCTCCACATGCCTCTCAAACCTTCCCATCTTCTCCTCCATTATTTCCCCAGTCTTTTCTAGCTTCTTGCTGCTCAGCTCCACCCTTCCTTAGGTAGGGCAGGGAACCCTTCCTTAGGTAGGGCAGGGAACCCTTCCTTAGGTAGGGCAGATTTCCCCTTTCTATGGATCTCACACTGTTACAAATCATCATACATTGGAGAGCTAGGAGTAGCTGGCATTTCATCCAAGATTTTACAAACATACATGTGATGTATTTCATACATCAAAATAAAGGGATGTCTCAGAAGTTCTTTATACTTAGGCCTTTTGGATTCATCCTTTGTAAAGCACAAGTTGGCAAAGTTGATGAACCTTGGGGAAAATTCCCTTTCCTCAGAATTACTCAGCTGTGGAGGATCTTCTTTCACCACTTGTCTTAGCTGATCAAATCCACTATCCCACTTCGAATAAGGAGATCAGCCTGTGGCCAACTCATACAATAAGGAAATCAGCGTGTGGAGTTTGGTCCCCAGACTCCAGACATTATATCATTATGTAATGCACTTGGGTCTATTCTTTAGGTGCCTTGTGTGGCCAACACTCAGCATCTCTCATCTTGGCAATGGGGTCAACAGGCTGTCCACTGATGCCAAAGTCACAGAGCTTAACATTTCTACTTCTGTCCAGAAGAATATCGAAGGTTGAATATCTCTGTGAGTGATTTTCAAGTTTTCATTTAAGTGGTTTAGTGCTTTCACAGTTGCTAAAGTGATTTTGCCCAATATTTCCTAGAGGATAACGTTATCTAATAAACTGCATACATATATGTGAAACAGCAAACGAGGTGGACATGAGCTCCAGAGGCATCCAACACTCACCCTTTCTGAACAGTGGACGGGCAATCAATTACTCCTCTGTATTACTACATCCAAATCTGAAAGAGATGTTTCTGTTCCTTTTCACCCACCGTGGCTGAAATCTTTTAACTGCCATTACTTGCCCACTTGGTTTGTGGACCATTTTGTTGGCAGAACCATAATCTCCTTGTCCAGTTTCTCCACTGTCTATCGAGTCCTTTGCAGTGAAATCCCAGAGCTTCCCAGGGGAGATCTGTTTTCTTGATGACTCAGTGCTGTATCTGAGTCTCTGTGTGGGTTTTCAGGTCCTGTAGGATTCTGATTCAGAGTAAACCTTGCCGTAGATTTGAAAGGTGGATTTGCAAAATTCAACCTCAGTGCTTTGCATTTACTTTGTGCCTTCGGGAAGTTTATCTTAAAGCCCTGCCTGATGGCCCGTGGCCCGGCATCAGGGACCCCATGGTCCGCGGCCACTGGGTACCGCTGCCACCGCTGTCCGGAGAGCCCCATGGCAGAGCCCCGCGCCCGTGCTCCTAGCTGCCTTTGTGGGAATTGAGGAGCCCTGGTGCATGTCAGCTGTCAGACCTTAATTTTTTTTTTTAACTTCAAAATGTTTTTAGTCAAATATACGCCTTCATTGCCTGAAAATGTGGGTATTTTTCAGTGTTCAATTTATCACCATATGTCAAATATTTTTAACTCTAATCATATCTTTATGGCTCTTCACAAATCTTAAAAAGCCTGGCTTGAACAGTGAATGTGCAAGGTAGCTGAGGCTTATGGATAACATTTAAGATGAGAATTCATGCACAGAGGAACTATAAGCATGGTTATGACTAAATGTATTCAGAAAGAGAAAGATGACAGGTAAAACCTTAGATACTTCATTTAATAGGAGAGAATGATCAGTATCAATCTTGGAAAATAGCAAGAGCAATATCCAATCCACACATTATAAAATCTGAATTGTAAAATATGGACCACTTTGTTCAAAAATAGTTGTAAAATCTTTTCTAGATTGAATATTTGTCTTACAAAGTTCTTATGCTGTATTTCACCAGGTAAAGCACCATGGTCTGTAAGTCAGAGGCTTAGAGAACTTCATCAATCAGGTTCATCTAGCAGTAATGCAGCATAACAAATAAACTCTAAATCTTTTTTTTTCCTTTTTTTTAATATATATTTTTATTGTTATTTATATCTTTTACATTTTGTATTCCGCTTGGGTAACCCACCACCAATTCACCCGTGATCCATCTCTGTGGTCCCTTGTGTTCTTTTCTACTCCATTTTTTGCCTTTATCCTCCCCCTCCCCCCAAGTGTCTCTCTCCTATTTGGTTTCCTTATAGTCCTGTTATAAGTGAAACCATTCGATATTTTTCTCTTTCTTTCTGGCTTGTTTCGCTGAGTATGATCCCCTCTAATTCCATCCATGTCGCTGCAAATTGCATGTGTTTATCTTCTTTCCATGCTGAATAGTATTCCATTGTGTATATGTACCACATCTTCTTGATCCAGTCATCTCTTTTTGGACATCTGGGTTGCTTCCATACTTTCGCTATTGTGAACAGTGCCGCAATAAACATACGGGTGCATGTATCCTTTTGGATTCGTGTTTTTGTGTCCTTTGGGTAAATTCCCAAAAGTGGTATTGCTGGGTCGTATGGAAGCTCCATGTTGAGCAGTTTGAGGAATTACCATACAGCTTTCCATAGTGGTTGGACCAATTCACATTCCCTCCAGCAGTGTAGAAGAGTTCCTTTTTCTCCACATCCTTTCCAGCATTTGTTGTTGCCTGTATTTTTAATGTGTGCCATCCTCTCAGGTGTGAGGTGGTATCTCATAGTGGTTTTGATTTGCATTTCCTTGATTATAAGTGATGTTGAGCATTTTTTCATGTATCTGTTGGCCATTTGCTTTTCTTCT
>PVIJ01022589.1:0-15825 GCA_004024925.1 Scalopus aquaticus
ATCGAATGGTTTCACTTATAACAGGAATATAGGGGAGCCAAATAAGAAAGCAACATTCAGCAGGGAGGGAGGGGAGGGGGTGGGCTCACAGGGGGGGAGGAGGGGAGCACGGAGGACTATGGTGATGGCTCCACGGGTGAACAGGTGGTGGTAACTTATGGGGAATACATAATAATGTAAAAGATACGAATAACAAAAATAAATCTTATATTAAAAAATTGCAATTATTTTATCTTAAAATCTTCTAATATTCTCTTACCTTCTGATGTAGCCGTTGTCTGTACCAGAATGTTGAAATCACACGATTACAATGTCTTCGTTTGTTTGTTTCTACAATTAAACATAACAATTGTTTGTACTATGAAAAATGAGACTTTACCCTCCTTTCTCATCTTTGTTTCACTTTCTACAATATTCACTCATTATTTTACATGATTACATTATATATTTTTTTTCATATTAATACTCTATATTAATATTTAGGTAGTAACAAAAAAGTAGCTCCCTTTCTTTTTCAATATTTTTATTTCACTAGAATTAGGAATTGTCCTGATCTCTTTTCTTGCCTTTTTTATTATTACCAATTCAACCATATATTCTCCATTTATTATCTAGAAAACCTCTCTAAAATATTGAACACATCAAATAGTTCTTTTTATCAAACAAAAGTTCAAGACTTTAAATATGTACTATGTCTGCACTCCTCATTTTATCCCCTCTATATCATGACAAATTGAAATAGATGCTTGTAATAAATACTTGAAATAGAAATATCTAATAGTTTTATCAGTATATACCGGATGAATATAGACTCATTACATCATTCCAGGACTTGACTTACTTTCATGATGCATTCTTCAAATGACTACTAAATATTAGGGATGAATATAAAAAGGAATTAATGATGAATATAATCATGCATTAATATTATTTTATTTTATATTCATAATTTATATACATATATGACTAAATTACAAATAATTTTCCTTAAAACTTTGATGACTTTAAATCTTTATATCCCAAGTTCTCATTGTTTTGAAATCCAAAGCCAATTTTTTTTTTTTTAATTCTACCTGGAAACTTGTAGAATAGTTTCCATTTCCTCACAGTAATGTGATATGGTGAGAGTTTGTTTTCATCAATTATCATGAGTACCTTTATGGATTGTTGAATCTAAAACCTCTTTTCTACAATTTTGAGAATGTTTTTGAGTAATACATGTTTGTCACTTTATTTTGACTTTGATTTCCTTATTTATTTTCAGGTAGCCGTCTTCTTGTGCAGGTTTTTTATATTATTATGTTCCTTATTTTCAAACAAGTCAGGCCTGCAATTTTTTTTTTATATATATAAATTTCTTTTTCTTTTTAAGGAGGTTTTAAGTTCAGGGTAACATTGAGCAAGAAGTATAGATTCCCCACATAACCTGTGTCTACAAATTAGCACAACTTCTCCCACTATCAACATCCTTACAATTGTGTTATATTTTTTTATTATAAATTTATCTCCATTGACACACCATAATCACCCAAAGTTCATAGTTTTTGTTCAAGTTATTCTTATTGTTGTACAGTCTATGAGTTTTGACAATAATGTAATAAGCTTTATCCATAATAGTAGTATTTTAGAGAGTAGTTTTACCGCCCGAAAATTCCTCCTACTCTGCCTATTTACCCAACCCTTGGCAATCACTATTTTGTTTCCTGTATCTGTAATTTAGTTTTTACCAGAATGTCATATAGTTGGAACGATACATTCTACAACCTTTTAAACTGTATTACTTGACTTGGTTATATTCATTTCAGATTCTGCTAATCTTTTCATGGTTTGATAGAACATTCTTTTAGCACTAAATATATGTATCATTGTCTCTGAGGTACAAGTTTTTTTATCTGCTAACCAAGTGAAGATAACTTAGTTGCTTCAAAGTTTGGCAATTCTTAATAATAATAATTAAATAATACTAAATGAAATAATAATTATTGCTATATTGCTTGGAGGGTTTTGGATAGACCAAAGTTTTTGCCTCCTTTGATTAAGTACCAAGGAGTTCAATTGCTGGATCATATGATAAGAGGATTATGTAGTCTTGTAGAATGCTTCCAAAGTATCATTTAAAATGACTGTAACATTTTGAATTTCCACCAATCATATATAAAAATTTCTGTTGTTTTGGGGCCTCCCTGGTGTCGGGCTAAACGCAGTGCTGTGGAGCTGTCAGCAGCAGCTGCGGTGCGAGTTCCATGCCTGGCTAGGGAGATTCCCATATGGCACAGCAGACCTCTCCTGCCTAGCCCACTGCTCCCCTCAGAAGTGTATTTCAGTCGATCTGCCTCTTTTGCTCCCCACTCTGTCTCTGGTGAACCCTCTCACTGTCCCCACACCTCTGACCTCCACCCCAGCTTGTATGCAAAAATAAATAAATCTTTAAAAAAAAAAAATCTGTTGTCTCACAACCTAGCCAGTATTGAATGTTATGAATGTTTCAGATTTTGGTTTTTCTAAAAGGTATAATAAGATGATCATTGCTTTAATTTTCCATTCCCTGATTACATATGATGTGAAACATCTTTCATACGCCTATTTGGCAACAGTACATATTTCTTTCGTGAATTGTGTTAAGGACTTTGGCTCTTTCAAAAATCAGTCTATTGGAGCCTCCTCGGTTGCGCAGCTGATAGGCGCTGTGCTGTGGTGCTGTTGGCAGCAGCTACACGAGCTCAACACCCAGCCGAGGAGATTCCCGCATGGCACAGCAGACCTCTCCTGCCTCTCCTACCTCTCCCGCTGCTACCCTCAGCAGTGTGTTTCCATTGGTCTGCCTCTTCTGCTCCCCACTATGTCTCTGGTGAACCCTCTTGCCACCCCACACCTCTGATCTGTACCCCAGCTTGTATGCATAAATAAATATTTTTTTTTAAAAATCAGTCTATTGTTTTCTTTTTGCAGAATTTTAAAAGTTCTTTCTATATGTTGAATCAAACTTTTATCAACTGTTCTTTTGCAGGTATTTCCTTCTAGACTGTGGCTTGTCTTTTAATACTATTGATGCTGTCTTTTGCAGAGCGTAAGTGTCCAATATGTTTACTTTATTAATTATTTGTTTCATGGGTGGTGTTTTGCCTAAAAAATGATCACCATGCCCAGTGCCATCCGTTCTATTCTAAATTTTTTCTATTTCCTTGTTTTGTTTTGCTTTACATATAGGTTTGCAATCCATTTTGAGTTCATTTTTATGAAGGTTGGAAGGTCTGTACCTAGAATGTTTTTTTTTGCATCTCAATGTCCATTTATTCTAGCACCATTTGTTTAAGAGATTATTTTTGTTTCATTTTATTATGTTGTTCCTTCTTTCTGCATACTTCAAATTGATTTTCATTTTTGGAAGTTTTGGAAGTTTCTCTTGTCATATCCCCAGTTCAGGAATTCTTTCCTTCCCCAGGTCTTTTCCAACATGGAAAGTGTGACTCCAGTGAAATGAGAGACATGTGTTGAAAGAATTCCTAGTTTTCAGCAAGATATGCACAGTTTCCTACTCCTTCTCTGCCCTTGTGGTTTCCTTTGTGATAAAACTAGTCCCAAGTGTACATGCTGTGCCGAAGATGAATCTCAGTCACTCAGCTCTCCAGAAAGTTAACTTGTAATTTTCTTCTAAAAGAAGCTGTTACCAGGTTATGTAGTGTTAAGGAGATTTAGCAATTTCTTAAACTGCTTTACAACTTATCTTCCTCATTATAGTCACCTTTGTGTACCCAACTCCTAGCAATATCTGATGATATGGGAAATCCTACCAGGTAAGAATAACCAATAATAATTTACCACTACTATTTAGGAATTTGCATTCAGGTCTGCTAATTCACTTACATCTATTCATTCTTCATCATAGCTTCCAAAATTATTGTTTTCATCTCATTTTGAGTTTTCTTCATAGTGTTCTATGTCCTTTAAAAACCCCACTTAACTTTTGTTTAAGAAAATTGTTGCTGAGTATTTATATTAGACACAAGATTCAATTTACCATTCACTAAAAAAAAAAAATAAAATAACCCACATTTATTTTACTAATATAGAATGGGGATATTTGATTAAATATATATGCACATGAAAAATTATATCACAAATATAATTTTGCTAGAGACATTTATTCTACTAATTATTCTAGAAACAAACAAAAAATAGTAAGTCATTTAAGCAATGTTAGAATTTCAAAACAAATGACAACATAAAACTTTTTAAAAGTACAGTCTAACCTTTTTTAACGAAGCGGAACAAACATGAAAAAAAAGAAGAAAACAACAACAACCTGATAACCACAAGGAAACATCAACAGTAAACATTACAAAGCTTTTGTTGCTTTGTGTTGCTCAGTATTTCTTACCTCTGCCCTCTCAAAAAAAAAAAAAATGTGTTGTTGGGACTCACTGTATCTGCCAGTTGATCTCAAAGGGAATTAAAATATCTAGTACTAATGCTTTCTTCTTTTTCTGTTACTTATGAAAATGAATAATACAATTGATAGGCATATGATAAAAATATATTGCTTTTGATATGTAAAATTAACTTTTAAGTGTTTATTCTCAGAACAATCACACCCTTTAATTATATAATTTGATGTTACACAATAGGTGAAATTAAACTTCAGGTATCAGTGATTATAATACTAGCAATTTCTCCATGTTTGTGAAAGGTAAATGTATATTTGACAACCTTATAAAATAGAATTTGACGATAATAGTCCTAATGGGCTTTTATTATATATGTTAAATAAGTTTATTAATTCATGAAAGCAGTAAACAGGTACTTTTTCAATAGAAAATCAATATTCTATGATTTTATGTTATTTCAGTTAACTATTGGAATAATGTCAGACCTGAATAGAATTGCTTATTAAAGAATAGTGAATTCTGGTCTAAGCGATTACAATTATTAATACTATATTAATAACAAGTATATTACCTTATTAACTGTTAAATTATCTTCAAACACTTTATTTCATATATAGAACTAATATATGAGAAAAATACAATTATCTTCAATTTACAACTGGAAAAATTGAAGTGTAAAGAAGTTGAAATTCTTTCTGCTATGTTTCATAACAACAACAACAAAAAGACATTTTAGCTCTTCTTATAGCTGATTCTAGTTCATATATTGATAAAGACCCCTCCATTTTTTAAATCTTTAAATACGTAATGTTATCACACTGCTAATCACAAGTTTTTTAAGCATATTAAAACATATCTGTAGTTTAGGAAATTCTCAGTAAACAGGAAAGAATATGTTAGACAACAATGAATTGTGTAAGACAATGAATTTTACGGAGACATGGTTGGGTCTTCATGTGTTATGCATTTAGAAAATAACAGCTTCTCTTCGGCTTGTATATTGTGTCTTTCAAGTTAGCATTCAATAAAATGGAAACCCTATAGATGTCATGAATGTTTTCAAGAGAATGATGGATTGCAGGACTTCTAGAAGCCAAATCTAACTGAAACAACAACCAAAGAATTATGTGAAATGACCAAATTTGTCACCTGAACCACTTTGCTCAACCTGTTCTCCTATGCTTTTAAATCCTTTTTTTGTTTTCCCTATAAAAGACACTTCTTTACCGCTTCTTTTTTAAAAATTATTTTTATTTATTTAAACATACAACAACTGGGGTATAGGCCAAAGGTTTGGGAGGTGAGAATATTCACCAGAGATAGAGTGGGGGGCAGAACAAGATGGGCCACAATAAAACACTGCTGTGGGGAGCAGCAAGTGAGACAGGAGAGGTCTGCTGTGCCATATGTGTTAGCTCACTGGCTTGGGATCAAACTTCAGGCCACAGCTTCGATAGCATTATAGCACCGAGACTTAACCCCTATGACACCAAGGAGGCCTCTTCTTTATCACTCCTCAAGGAGTAGGTGATTTTAGAACATGAGCTCTCCCTTCTCCATCCCTAGGTCAATGAATAAAGTTTTATTCTGCTATTCCAAACTCAGTCTCATTTAACTGACTCCAGTGAGCAGGCAGGAAGGACTGTTTGGGCAAAGAAGGGAACTCATTCCATTGGTGGTCAATAGTGTTTACTACCTTGTTTCTCCAGCAGTAATTGAGGAAATTATCTCAATTAAAATATGTAATAATGTAACCTAGATTTTATATCAGTTTGACAGTAAAGGAAACATAGAATATTGAAGCAACTTGTACAAAACCATAAAAAAGTATATAGCTAATATTCTAGATAAAGTTGTCATTATATGCTCATATAATGTATCATTATATGTATATATATACCATTATTGTTAAATTAATAATGACTGTATTGATATAGTCATTATACATCAATATAGTCATTATTAATTCATCTACAACTCCATTCCCAAGTTAAATAAATCTCCCTTGCATGCAAATATTTTTCAAAATTTTAATAAGTGAAAAAAACTGATTTCTTATACTTTCTATTGAAACCAAGTATATGCAGATATGATGGAGATGAAAAAAATGTGTCTACTAAATTATGCAGCGTGATTAACAAACACAAGGCTTATGTAGAAAACATATCCGTGTGATTAGAGGAAACCTTATGCTTAAGACATAATTTCAGTTATCCCATTAATATGATGTCTTAATGAAAGTGATTTTAAAAATATTTTATATTCATGGCAATAAAATATAACTACAGTAATATTGAATATGTGTAGCATTAATAAGATGAGTTTTTGGTAGTGTAAGTTTATATTTGCTTTCAAATATAATTGGGAATTGGTAATTTTAATATTACTTTAAAGTGACATATACATTTGATATGCATGTTTGAGAAGGACAAACATGTTACCTTAAATTGGAAAAAAGAAGTAAATAAACACTATGAATCATGCAATTGATTATGTTTTAGTTTCCATACAATATCAACTGGATATACTTTTTCTTTACAGGTTATTGACTTTCAATTAAATAGAATTCAACATGAATTAAGTAGCTGCAGGCTATAAACTGGATCTTAATTTCTTCATCTAAGTTTTAAGTACATGTATTTAAGATAATTTAATTAAATTTCACTATTTCCCAAATTGATAAACACACAGAGAGCTTAATAGAAATGGAATTACCTTCAAAACAATAGTGAAGTAGAAAATAAACTACTTTTGAAGAAATTCTAAGAAACTCGATTAAAAGCCTCTGATGATATCTTGGCATTTGAAAGGAGAGCCTAGAAAATAAACATTATTTTGAAACATTCTGGATATATCTGTTGAATAGATTTCAACAATTTTTTCAAAGAATCAAAATAGTAAGACATTTGGGAGATTTGTTTATCCTTCGCCTGATAAAACCATTGTGTTGAGCTTGAATATCAGTGGACGTATATAGTTTTGTTCTACATATAAGGCTTACAATGCCTCTGACAAGCAAAATAAATGAAATAAACTGCAGAATATACTATAGAATTTCCTTATGCTGCATATCCACAAGTAATTTCTAAAGACAATGACCATCTAAGAAACTAATTTGTGTTGATTATTTGTGTCCCTTGGGTAGATAACTTCCAAGTACAAACACTTTGACACTCATTTGATTTATACAACTATTAAACTTTCCATAGCTCTTATGGAACATACACTTAAGCTTAGGAGCACATCTGTGATATTGTGTTCTGAACTTACAACCCTTTCTTGCTACATATGAAAATATTACATACAAGCATCTGTATAACTCTCCTCATTCACTGTCTTTTTCCCAGTCCTGCTCTTTTACACACGCATACAACAAATCTCATATAGTTATGTTTTTAAGTTAAGCTAGCTCTCATTTGGACAGACCTGCACAAGACATCCATTGTGTGCACCACAGTAAACAGTATTTCACACAGATTTGACATATGAAATCAAGGATATGGATACAATACGCAATGACACACAGAATACACTTTTTTTTCTTGTAGGAGGATAGAATTTTACCAAATTGAACTAAAAATAGAAATGTGGAAGCAAGAAAGTTAAACTTATAAAATAGAACCAAAAGTTCTAATAGTTAAATGACTTAAGTTTGTTTCAGAAATAGTCATTAGATTTTAGAAAACAAAAGTAATTTGAGTCATATTAACTTATAAAAATCATGAAAAAGCAAAAATTAATGTTAAAAAATGTAGTTTATATAGGGAGACAGACTACAGATTACTATAGATTTTTCCAACTAGTTTAACCACAAGAAAAAGTGTTGAAAGACTACTTTTCTTTAAAAGAACAATTTTAGACTTCTACTTAAAGAAAATTGATTTATATACATTTTTTTCCTAATACAATTTTCAGGTTTATAATGAGATTCAATATTCAGATTTTGAGAAAAGTAACCGAAGTTCATTAATTTACTAATTTTGAGTTAATTAACTACTTAATGTGTTCCAATTTTTATTGTCCTGCAGATAATTTCAACTCTCTTTGACTGACAAACTTTAGAATGAAACTGTTAATATTTAACATAGCATATTATTTTATTATTTTTTAAAAAGATTTATTTATTTATTTTTAAGATTTATTTATTTTTGCATACAACCTGGGGTACAGGCCAGAGGTGTGGGGCAGTGAGAGGGTTCACCAGAGACAGAGTGGGGAGAACAGGCAGAGCCACAGAAACACACAGCTGAGGGGAGCAATGGGCAAGGCAGGAGAGGTCCACCACGCCATGTGGGAATCTCCCCAGCCAGGCATCGAACTCACTGCTGACAGCTCCAGAGCATAGCGCTTAGCTGCTGCACCACCAGGGAGGCCCCATAAAGATTTATTTATGTATGCATACAAGCTGGGGTACAGACCAGGGCCATGGGTAGGAGAGAGGGTTCACCAGAGACAGAGTAGGGAGACAAACAGGCAGATTGACGGAAACACACTGCTGAGGGGAGCAGCGGGCGAGGCAGGAGTGGTCCTCCGCGCCATGTGGGAATCTCCCCAGCCAAGCGTCGAAATCATATTGCCACTGACGACAGCTCCACAGCACAGCGCCTAGCTGCTACGCTACTGGGGAGGCCCTAACAGTATTTTAAAGATAGTTATTTGTAATAACTATATAGCTATCATGATAATAACAAAGATTAAAAACAAGCTAGGTAAAGATTTTTACCACTTCAGACTCTTTATCTAGCCCCTTCAGAACTCTAATGGAAACCAAGTAGTAAGAGATATTTTACCAATCAATCTAAATTCAATTAGTAGGAAAAGATATTGTTGAAGCTATCCTCTTGGGTATTGTATAAATTTTGCTTTAAGTATGTTCTTGGGGCCTCCCTGGTGGTGCAGCTGGTTAAGCTCAGCGCTGTGGAGCTGTCAGCAGTTGCAGAGCAAGTTTGATGCCCGGCCTGGGAGAATCCCACATGGCGTGGCATACCTCTCCTTCCTTGCCTGCTGCTCCCCTCAGCAGTGTATTTCAGTCTATCTACCTGTTCTGCTCCCCACTCTCTCTCTGGTCAACCCTCTCACTGCCCTGCAACTTTGGCCTGCACTCCAGCTTGTATGCAGAAATAAATAAATCTTTAAAAAACAAAAAAAGAAGTTAGACCAAATAGGAGAGAGACACTCAGCCGGGGAGGGCGGGGGGAGGAGGGGTAAGGGTACAAGATGGAATAGAAAAGAACACAAGGGACCATGGAGATGGATCATGGGTGAATTGGTGGTGGGCTACCCAAGGGGAATACAAAATGTAAAAGACATAAATAACAATAAAAATATATATTAAAGGGGCCTCCCCGGTGGCGCAGCGGTTAAGCGCTGCGCTGTGGAGCTGTCGGCAGCGACGACGCGAGTTCGACGCCCGGCCGGGAAGAATCCCACATGGTGTGGCAGACCTCTCCTGCCTCGCCCGCTGCTCCCCTCAGCAGTGTATTTCTGATCTGCCTGTTCTGCTCCCCGCTCTGTCTCTGGTGAACCCTCTCCCCGCCCCACAGCTCTGGCTTGTACCCCAGCTTGTATGTATAAATAAAAAATAAATCTTAAAAAAAAAAATATATATATATATATATATTAAAAAAAAGAAGCCTGTTCTCTTTTTTTTTAAGATTTATTTATTTATGCATACAGGAGCTGGGGTATAGGCCAGAGGAGTAGAGGCAGGTGAGAGATTCACCAGATACAGACTGGGGAGCAGAACAGGCAGATAGACTGAAATACACAGCTTAGGGGAGCAGCAGGCAAGGCAGGAGAGGTCTGCTGTGCCATGTGGGAATATCCCTGGCCAGGGATCAATCACGTGCTACATTGGCTGTGGATAGCTTCATAGTGCTGAGACTCAACCTCCTGTACCACCAGAAAGGCCCTAAGAAGTCTGTTCTTAAAGTTGTGTAATCTATTGGTTTTCATTCCTTCTAAACCCTTGACTTTCACTTTCAAAAGAAGATGTTGTCTTCCTATGTTTTTCTTTCAGTCTCCCTCTATAGAACGTATTTTATGGATTTTTTTTTCTTAATCTTTTTGAAAAGTGAAATCTTCTCATATGGTATCTGTATTTTGTGTTATTTGCTGTTTTATACTGTGTTTCTTACTTTAAGTTTGAGCAACAGGTTCATTTTCACCTCAAGATATTGTCCTTTACACTTTCATGGTTAGAAAATTTGTGTTCCAAGTTCTTGGCATTTCCGCACATCTTGTTCCAGTCTTGAAGATTTTGAAAAAGCATTTCACTCTATCAAGGCTCTGCATTCTGTATTGTGGTTACCAAAGGGAAATTCTTAGTGTACACAGAGGTAACAACTATTACTAAGGAAGTCTTGGAAGTGAAGAAGTCACAAACTGTGGTGATCATGCATTAAGAACTTAAAACTGTTAGAGTGCTTTCTCCTAGAAAGAAATATCCCATAGAAGAATGAATCAATTATAGTTTCCCTCCAATATATCCACGCCATAAATGGAAGCCGTTAATGTGCACTGAGACTTACGTTTTGCCACATCTTATGCTAGGAGTGAAGTTCTGGACCTTTGGGGTAAGCTATAAAAATGTTTATCATTTGGCTGAGTTGATCATGAATTTGAAAACTTCTATTACAGGGCAGCCCCAATATAAAATAGGGTGCCTGACTGTGTGTCCCCACCTGTGTGCTTAAAAGGAACTTATAAATAAGACTCAACTGCAGGCACACACAATAAAATTAATAAAGGGCTTATTTACAAAGAAAGGGAAAAATAAAGAGAATAAATTGGTGAATTCATCTTACCAGTTCTCTGAGCTAGAATTCCAATGGTGCACTAAAACCCGGTGAACAGCCAAGAGATCCCCAAAGTCCACATGTCTGGTTATATACCAAACCTGGCTGCTTAACTCCACTCTCAGTTCCCAACAATCCTCCCTTCAGTGATGATGACCTTATGAGATTTGTAATCCTTGGTGCCCTGGGTCTCTTTGGTCTGAGGTGGGGGGTGGGGTCCATAAAAACATATATGTGGAGTTTGTTCAGGCCGTCCTTTCTCCCCCAGCACTTCCACACTGCTTATTGGACTTATGAAGAGTTTTAAGATCACGTTCTAATCTGTTTAGAAAAACATAAAGTTGATAAAAGAAAAGAGAAAAGAAATAAAAGTATTATCTGGGTCAGCATCAAAGACTTTCTTAAAACCACATCTTAAAATTATGCTCCTAATTTTGAAAATCTAGTCTTGTGGGGTCCAGTAACACCAAAGTTGCTTTTATGGCTTAAGCAGATATTTGGTGGCTCTTTTGAGATTGCAAAATGTTCTGAATTCAAAATCAGTTTAAAGAAAAAGGAACAAAAATCCTGAATGGACGGTTTAAATTCAATATTCAAATATAAATAAGGCAAGCTGTCTCAATCTATCCCTTTTCTTACACTTCATTTGCTATCATCACCACCTTTCAGTCCTGAAAACTGGGCTTGATCACAAAATAATGACTTAACAGAAACAGTCTTTATTATCACCAACCCTCAGGAGAACTATCTAAGTCTATTCTTTGTTTATCACTGCAATGATTCTGTGGTTTTCTAACATTGCAAGAGATACATTTTTTTTTTCATTTTAACTAAAACTTGCCTAGATTGTTGAAAGGACCATTTTAATAATAACACTGGCATTAAGATGTAGGACAAATTAGAAAATAATTTTAGATACTGACTTTTTTTTTTCCCTGACTCAGACAAAGTGTTTTTATTACAAAACCAGCATTGCGAGTTTAAAAGAGAAAAACTTCACCAGATTCTGATTTAACTGGATGGGAGAAGAAAAATAAAAGAGAGAGAAAAAGAGAAATGAGGCATATTTAAACCTAAGTGTCTTCCTTTCTCATGATTTGTTAAGGTATGTAGATACATCAGTAGATTTTAAACTAGATACATCAGAAGACAAACTATTTTCCAATTGTTCTTTTATAAAGTAGTGAGTTTTGTAATTAAATGTGTACAATTTTTGAAAACTAAAATATGTGTGCTTCATTCTATATCTTTGTCTACAACTATATTTTGTTTTTTGTTACTTAACATCTAATGGTATTACTAAATTATACACACACACATGCACACACACACCCACACATACCCACACACAAATGGCTTATAAAAATATCTGTAATTATTTCTAAACTCAGAAATACAACAGAATCTTACCCAAATAACATACAAGAAGAATGATCTAAGATACTATTTCATTAACAAAACTAACTTTAAAATATAATGGTTCACATCCAAGACTGAATGAGTAGAAATAAACAAGACATTTTTCTCTCATAAACACGATGCAAAAATCCCGAGCAAAATCTTAGCAAACCAAATCCTATAAAGAATTAAAATAACTATACAACATGATGAAGTGGATTTATACCAAAGAATAAATAAAGGATGGTTCAACATATCCAAATCAATCAAATATAATTTACCACATCAATAAAAGGAATGATAAGTACCACCTGATCATGTCAGTAGGTCCTGTTGATAAAATTCAACATCCATTTATGACGAAAGCCCTCACAAAATTTGGGATCAATGGACATAATATAGGCCATATATTAAAATTTCTTAATATTATTCTCAATGAGGAAACACTGAAATATTTTAACTAAGATCTGGCGGAAGACAAGGATGTCCACTTTCAGTACTGTTCTCTTTTTTTTTAATATTTATTTTTTATTTATACATACAAGCTGGGGTACAGGCCAGAGGCATGGGGCGGCGAGAGGGTTCACCAGAGCCAGAGCAGGGAGCAGAACAGGCAGATCAGAAATACACTGCTGAGGGGAGCAGCGGGCGAGGCAGGAGAGGTCTGCCTCACCATGTGGGATTCTCCCCGGCCGGGCGTCGAACTCGCATCACCGCTGCCGACAGCTCCACAGTGCAGCGCTCAACCGCTGCGCCACCGGGGAGGCCCTCAGTACTGTTTTTAAACATAGTATTAGAAGTGCTAACTAAAAAAATTAGACAAAAGGATATTAAAGAAATCCAAATTGGGAAAGAAGTAGTAAAGCTATCATTATTTTCAGATGACATGATAATAATGAGAGAAAACCCTAGAGACTCCACAGATAAATTAATTGAAACAACAAGTCAGTTCAACAAAGCGGCAGGTAACAAAATTAAAAAAACAAACAACAAAAACAAAAAAAAAAAAAACAGTTGCTTTTCTACATATAAACATTGAGCTAGAAAAGGAAGACATTGAAATTATTCCATTTACAATTAATTCTCCAAAATTAAATACCTAGAAATAGATCTAACAAATAAGATAAAGGACCTATAAAAATAAAATTATAAGACATTGTTAAAAGAAATAGAAGAAACAAAGAAATGGAAATATCAATATATCCCTTGCTCATAGACTAGAAGAAAAAATATTGTCAAAAGGGGATCTTCCCCAAAGCAATACATAGATTTAATGAAATCACTGTCAAATTTTCAATGGCATTCTTCAAAGAAATACCAAAAAAAAAAAAAGAAAAAAATACTGAAATTCATATGGGACAATAAAATAACCTCAATAGTCAAAACAATCTTGACAAAAAAGGATCAAGAACAGTGGTATCACACTTCAAATTAAAGGTACAGTACAAGTGGGGCCTCCTTGCTGACACCAGGGGTTTAGTCTCAGCACTACCAAGCTGTCGACAGCTACTGCAGCACAAGTTTGATCCTGGCCAGAGAGCTTCCCATATGGCATAGCAGACCGCTCCTGTCTTAGCAGTTTATTTCATTCAATCTGCCTTTTTTGTTCCCCACTCTGTCTCTCACCAGTCCTCTCACCACTCCCCCGCCACACCTCTGGCCTACACCCCAGCTCTTGTATACATAAATAAATATTTTTAATATTTTTAAAATAGGGTCTCCCTGATGGCGCAGCTGTTAAGTGTTGAGCTGTGGAGCTGCCGGCAGCGGCAAAGTGAGTTTGAGACCCCACCTGAGAGATTCCCACATGGCGCAGCAGACCTCTCCTGCCTTTCCCGCTGTTCCCCTCAGCAGTGTACTTCAGTATATCTGCCTGTTTGGCTCCCCACTCTGTCTCTGGTGAACCCTCTTGCCGCCCCACACCTCTGGCCTGCACCCCAGCTCGTATGCATAAGTAAATAAATCTTAAAAAAAAAAACAGAAAAAATATTTTTAAAATAAAATAAATCAAGATACTGTAAGTTATAATAATCAAAACCACCGTGGTACTGTCACAAACAACACACAGAACAGTGGAATCCAATTTCACATCCATATGGTCAGGACTCCTGTGACAGGAGGACAGAGTATGTAGCACTAGAGAAAGGAAAATTTTGAATATGATATATTTGGAAAACTGGGCAGTCATGTGCAAAAGCATGAAACTAGACTACCACATCACATCACACACAAAACATCAACTCAAATTAGATAAAAGCCATAAATAAGTCCTGAAAAAAAAAAAAAGAAGAAACATGGACAAAACACTCAAAGAAATCATATTCAATAGAGGGCTGAATGGTCTATTGAGGATGTATATAAGTTTAATGACATTTTTCCTTGAAATATTACTGGTTCTTTAAAGGTAAACTTTTTCCAGATTTAAATTTTCCAGAATCAACTTGTCTATGATCTCAGTCCTCTGATAAATTTCATCATTTTATGAGCAGAACTGAAACATTTACTTTTTACTCTACCTTACACTAAAAAAATAAATAATAATAATAATAATAAACTAATAAAAAAAACTTTTAACAAGTTTTCTTTTCATGGTAAGGTATTTGCACAAATTCAAGAATTTTTTTTCATTATAATTGATCATTGGGAACATGATGTTATCACTGAGATTTGAATAGTACTTTATGTATTAGAACTAGATTGCTTTGGTCATAACTTTGATCCACAGCATCAACAAAGTGAAAGTAGCCTGATACCTTGTTTTTGGGCTCCCTAAGATCTACTAGGAAACCATAAAGAAATCCTTGGCAGACCCAAAAAAGTCAGGACAGATTGAGAACCTTAGGAAGAGGAGAATTTACTCAAATATAAAGGTATGATAGGTAGAGACTATGATAAGAATACTTTGGCATGATTCTGAAGGCCCAAGAGATGGGCTGTTGAATTCAACATGAAGTTCTGTATAAAAATATACAGTGCTGGAGGTTAAAAGAGACTATATACTTATCCCTGTTCTTACTGTGCTGAACAAGAAAAAAAAAAAAAAACATAGGTCACATTTGTTAGAATTAGACTTAATTTAAAAGTGAATTAATTTCACATGATTATTTGGTAGAATCATAACTAAAAGAGGAGAGAAAAATGTATGTCAGTAGCATATCATGATCATCAAATTCAAGTACTCTTAATCATTTTAAAGGGATTTTTTGTTGTTGTTGCTGTTTTTACCTTTTCTTTTTTTTAACCTG